>APFE030933278.1:17796-73707 GCA_000404065.3 Pinus taeda
AAGAAACATTACTTCTGCAACCCCATCTACCTACCCAACTAGTTCTCCTAACATTTTTTATTCCTTCTTAGAGGGTGCACTTGGACTTGCAAACCCTTTGTGTGCCCTTTTCTTTTACATTGGCTTTTTGCTTTCACTTCCTATCTAATACTACCCTTATTCCTTTCAAGGCCCCAGATTAAACAGTTGGGCACCTTAGTTTCTCTACCTGGCTACTGATCTGCCAAGATTGAACAGTTTGGACAGATTTCTTTCTCTATTCTACAACATAAATTGAAAACATGGCATGATCCAGATTAGACTGTTGGGTCATCCATAAACTTCTGTGAATATGCAGGCCTATATACACCTTCTTTTCTTGTAAATATGGAACCTTTGTGGCAGCAAAGAATGGATCATATTTGGCACTTATTTTCCCAATCATGAAATATGAAACCTATTGGTATAGGTATCCAACATAGTGCAGATTCGACACCAGTATAGTGCATATTTGACTTATTTGAGGCCAACTTTAGCTTAGATTTCTATGCACCTGAAACAAAATGAAGAGATTCTGAGATATGGGTTTTATTCCCGGCACAGTGTATTCATTAAATCTCAAATGGTTTGCTAAAATTCCTTATTGTTTAAGAGATATTCAAGGTTTTCTAGGCTAATTTGTGTAAACTTCGAAATCTGCACTATGTTAAACTAAAAGCTAAGTGGCTATGATAAATTAAATGTTACATTAAATGCTATTTGGCTATGATAAATTAAATGTTACATTAAATGCTATGGGGTATGTTAAATTATTCATATATATATATATATATAGATATAGATATATATATATATATATATATATATATATATAATATATATATATATATATATATATATATATATATATATATATATATATATATATCTGTGTGTTGTGTGTGTGTGTTGTGTCTGTGTGTGTGTGATGTGTGTGTTGTGGGGGGCAGGGGGGCGGAGGACACTACGTTAAATTATATATGCTACATGGTTATGTTAATTAAACGCCATGTGAAATTTGACTCTGAAATGCCTCGTAGAATCCACGCTTGTTATCTGCACCATGTGCAGTAACTGAAACCATCACGTCAGCTACGAAACTCCAACGGATGCCACGAATAGCAGGTGAAATTGTCCGATGCACATGGTCATTCAAATTCGTGTCTTTGACCACGATAATGATGGAAAGTGGTAATTCCAATGGACATCTTCCTTTTCATAGCCTTGCGTTGCCGCAAGTTGAGACAGTTCCAGATTTTCTATGTGGAGGAAGAATGCCAGCAGCTACGTTGAAACGGTTTGAAGCTTCCAACGCCTGAACGGCCACCGAAAAGAGAAAATTGTAGTTCAGGGAGATGATTCCAATGCCTATACAGCCACCACAACAGATCCGATCTCATCCGTATTTACTAATTCGAAGAGGAAGCCGATCTCCACATCGAGGTTCAACTGCTTGTCATTTTATTTAGCTTGGTTAGTTTATCTTGTGGAGAGATCCGTGGAGCAGATCATTTCCAATTTTGTACTGGTTGTATTATAAAGCAGTGTACTCTGATCCTGGGAGGGGGATAATAGACATGTTTTTATTTTGGGACATGTAATTACTGTTGAATGTAAAGAAGACTATTTTCCTTCCATGAAAGAACCGGTTGATTTTCCTTGACGCTGGCCGATTGAATCAAATGAGACAGAGTGATTAAGCTTGCGTAGATTTTAATTTTCTAGTTTCTGTAAGTTTTCCTGCTCCCAGAAGTGGCAGGGCCCACCACAACTAGGAGATTCAGCTAGATTAAACCACAACGTTGTAGATTTACATTACCGGCATTTCAATTCTATAGATTTTTTTTTTTTCAGGACGAAAAAGCTTGATAATTTTATATAAGAAATATGAAAAACAGCCATTGGAGTACATTCATTTTAGAGTCGACTCATAGGCCATATAGCTATATAACACATATTGTTGTTCCTCCAAATGTGTAGAATATGTGGAGCATGATGATCTGAAATCATTGTGGAGATAACCAGGATGAGCAAGGAGATACAAGCAATCAGCTATGATCCATTCAAAACCCATCATGAGACATAGAATAGCCAGCAAAAAGGAAGTAAACACCTGCATTCACAAAAAGAATCTGAGATAAAGGCATATGAAAATATAAACTGGTAGCAAGAAAGACCAGAGTAGGAAAGTCGAGAGACCATAAGACCCAAAATGATTAGAAATCTAGGAGAGCGAATTCCTGTATGGAGAAGAGATTCCATGCATCAGCCACCTGTAAAGACCATAGACCTGGAGCCATCTGAAGACCAGCTTTGGATAGATCGTCAGCACGCTGGTTGAAAGCCCTGTTGATGTGTTGGATAGAATATCCTGGCAAATTGTTCCATAGAAAACGGATCCTGTCTAGCCACCCAACAAGCTAGGGTTTTAGGATGTTTTTTTTCCCAAGGACAAAGTCAACAAGAATTCTCGAATCACCAAAAATAGAAACATTCTGTATGTTGAGGAAGTGACAAAAGCTAAGGAGGCCAGCAAGCGCCATAACTTCAGCTTTACTATTTGAGCCTCTGCCACCATTCCAGTGAATAAGATAGTGATTGATTTCATTCACATAAATAAGAACCCCACAGCCGCAAATGTCGTCCTGTGCAGCACCGTTGAAGAAGGCTCTAGGCATCGAAGTGATCTCCGGAGACGGCACACTGCAAACCTTTTTTTCAGGTGGAGAAGGCTTCTGCGAAAACGATTCATAGAGGAGAATAATGCTGGAGAAGATGTCCTGAAATGGAGTAGAGATACCGTTGAAGGTGAAATTATTGCACCACTTACAGATGAGCCAGATAGCAATGATGAAAACCGTTCTCCAAGGATCCTTTTGTTGACTGCACCATAGGAATGCATCACTAATGGACGCGTGAACCGGTTGCTGGATACCAAAAAGGACAGCTAAGGAGGACCAGAGCTATTGAGATGAGGAGCAACTGAAAAAGAGGTGAAAGTTGTTTTGCTCCGCGGATTTTCATATGGGGCAATAGCGAGGGCCATGCCATCTGCGCTTTCTTAAGTTTTCCCATGAAAGGTTCCTGTTGTGGAAGGATAGCCAAGTAATGTATATTTACATTACCAGCATCTGTAGATTTACATTTCAGCGTTTCAATTATGTTAATTTGTTAATTTCATTGCAGATTGTTTAATTACAGCATGTGTGTGAGTTATTTTTACACAGGGCATAAATCAGAGTGTGGATTTCATTTCCTTTCATCGACAGCATTAAAAAATAGGGCATACGTGTGGTTTTATAACATTTTGACACAGTCCAACGTCAAATATACAATCTGTGACAGCGTGCGTTATTCTCCATTTAGGTTAATGGCGTTGGCTTACAAGAAGGTTTTATAAGTAGTTGTGTTTTGTCTTAACGACAAGAAAGTAACTAACTTATACACTCTGATCATTAAGCTAAACAAAAAGCGCAGTGAAACTAGTGTTTACCAACTTTGGGTTGACAATTAAATATTAGGATTAATCCAAATAATCAAATCTCCCAACATTTTGGCGTTGTTGTTGGGGATGTTGTATTTTGGCTCAGGTAAAATTTTTAATAGAGTTTCAAGGGTATTGTAGGGAAATCAAAGGGTGGAGAGAGTATGGTAAGACGTGAGTGAAAAGCCATGCATCCACTATTGTGGGGTTGCTCGAAAGTTTGATTCATTTTTCTTATCTTTGAACTTTTATTTCCTTCCCTTTACGCCTAGAATAGAAGTCGTTTGATTTAATTTCCGCATTTCTTATAATTCGCATTTCTGAATTGTTTTACGCCTAGAAATAGAATTCATTTGATTTAATTTCGGCATTTCTTATAATTCACATTTCTGAATTGTTTTGATTTTAATATATTAAACAATATTTTGATTTGCTTTCAAGTGTGGTGAGCTTTCCTTCAGTGAATAGATTT
This sequence comes from Pinus taeda, assembly GCA_000404065.3. Taxonomy (NCBI): domain Eukaryota; kingdom Viridiplantae; phylum Streptophyta; class Pinopsida; order Pinales; family Pinaceae; genus Pinus; species Pinus taeda. The sequence continues at coordinate 21,771 of APFE030933278.1, forward strand.
TAAACTCATCTTCAAATCTTTAAATGTTATATCATTTTTAGGTGTTGTAAGAACCCCCTTCACTAATTTGTCTGTGCGGGAAAAGGACTATCACACGACCAAATGGACTTGACGATGATAAATATGAAGGACCTCGCACAAGCCATGGCAACTGCTAAGATCTAGACCTCCACCTCTCAGGGAGAGCACTTCTTGACCATAGCCAAGAATTTGTCCATACATCCACCACCACAAGAGGATTTGGAAGTCTCTTTGGATTTCACTGGCTAGTCATCTAAGGAGACGAATGAATCATGCACCATAATCAATGGAGAACATCAATTGGAACCTGAGACAGAGGAGTCATTGACATGTCTATTAGTCGATCTAGAATGTAACCACGAGACTATTCACTCTACAGAGAACAATCAAAATGTCACGGAAGAAGAGGATGAGTAGCATGGGCCAAATCAGGAAACGAACCATGAATACCATGATCACATCGAACATTGGTTCTGAAAAATGATTGAGTATTCTTCCCTTTTAAAACTATTATCGTCATATCAAGTACATTTGTTTGTTTTTCATGCTCATGTACACTTTGATGTTTATATGTTAAATCTGAGCATGAATATTTATTTGCATCGGCTTTGCACATGGTTACATTGGAAGTACGCCTACACTTAAAGGATATCTTCCTCTCTCTAAGTTAGAATAGGGTAGTATAGGAAAATAAATAAAATTGTCATTTGAATAAAATTGTTACAGCGATACACATTAAACTACAATTCCCCAGGCATAACAATTCAATTTCTGTTATTATGCACTCTTGGGGTAAGACTTTTCAAAAGCAATGCACTATTAATGCCTCATATTTTATAAAGTGACTTTGATTATTGTTTAACAATATTCATTAGCTTAGGTAGGGGATCGTTATTGTTATATTTTCCATTCATACACTTAGCACACTGTCATCCAAGAAATCTTTTCAAAGTTTCTCTTCGAAAGTTTATTGCAAATCCTCCTCAAGAAAGTTTCTCTTGCAATTATACAAATTATTCACATTCATGATTAAAAAATATTTCAAATTTAAGTTTAAGAAAGAGATGCTACTGCTAGTAGTACTCTTCAATTTGATGGACGCTTTTTAAATTTTGGTTGCAATGGTACCAATTTTTAAGGCCAAGGTTTCAAATGAGCTATAATTTACCTTTAATTTAAAATAATAAAATTAATTATCTAAATATTTATAATAAAAAAACGAAAAACTCTTGGTAGAACCTTTTTTTACACAGACCTTAACTTTTAAGGTTTTTATTAGTTATGATATTAGTTATTTAATGTTTTTTAATTCCATGCTTGAAAAATGTTGTAATTTTGACCCTAAAAAAATGGGTGCTACCAGAAGCAACACTTTTTAAAATAGGAATTTATTTTCATGTTTTTAACACAAAAATTTTGGTTTTAAGGGCTAGAGTTTTCAAATTTAGGTCACAATTCTCACTAAGTTGGTGATTTTTTTAATAACTAAGAGATAGATGTGCACATAGCGTAACTTGTCCTAATAAGGATCATAGAAATCACTCTAAGGATGGACACAACAACAACAAAAAAAGATAAAAGAGACATGATATAGATTAAATAATGAACAAAACGCACTCATGAAGAAAAGTTGACACATAATTTCAAGTGCTTGGAGGGATCTTTTGATCACTTTTCCTGACAAGGGAAAATGACCAACATTGAGAGAAAATCTTGTGGGGAACAAGAAAGACTCTTCTTATTTTAATAGAGGTGGTACTCCTATTTTTATTAATGGAATATTTGTCATCTATCCTCAAATTATTGCAGTGGGTGAGTGCTAAATAACAATACCCAACAAATCCTCCAATAAAGCTCTAATATAGAAAATTTACTTGTAAAGCCCCTGATCTCATTAATGGAAAGAAAAGGGAATAAATATGAAATGAAAATATTTGTATCCACGAGGCTTGCAAGTGAAAACTAAAAAGACTCTTCTCATGGAAATGGTATTAACAATGGTATCCACATCATAATACTTACATCATAAGACTTTGAAAGAGTAAGGTAAAGGTTGTGAGAAGATTGGCTTCTAGCATATCAAAAAGTAAAAGACACCATGTCATTGAGCAAGAAGAAAAGAAACATACCATATTTATAAAGAACTTAACATGATATTTCCATTTAAACTCATAGGGATGAAAGTAGTTACACACTTTCCTTGATTGGGGTGGTTAATAAGGACAAATAGGACATTGGGGGCCAAGCCCACCATCCCACTCCCTCACAAAACATTTAAGAGGGGGTGGTGTGGCCATCCCCCCACATGAATATGCATGCAAACATTTCCTCTTCAATTTATGAATATGGAAATATTTCGTTCAAGCTTCAACTCTTATTATAGTGTGTTGCTTATGCGATTTTCTTGGTGTAATTTTGTGCCTCCCCCATCATAGGTGGTATTTTATCTGGATTCTTACAATGTTGAGGGAACTGTGCATGGAAATTCACTTGCTTTCTCAAAGAATTTCCTTCTCCTTTTTTTGGAATTGTGTTTATCTACCCTAAACAATGAAGCTATGGTGGTCTAGCTCTATTCATTCTTTGAATTAGGTAATTAATTTTGGATGGCTAGGTGCTCAAGGAGAAAGCGTGATGGTGATTTAATGGGAAATGATCATTGTGTTGATAAATTTTCGCCTAGGACATTGTGGCTTCCTTCGGAGTTGGGATTTCCTTCTGCATTATCTGCCTCACCATCTTCAGTCTAACACCTTTCACAGGCTGGGTCATCGTGGGGTGTTTGCATTTGGGTTACTCTTTGTGATTCATGGATCTGTTCATATCTTTTTTTGCCTTAAATTTGTTGGTTGTAGCACTATGTTGTGCTTAATTTTTTACGATTTATGGCTTGATGACCTATGGTGTGTGGAAGATGGTCTCAAGTTATATCCTTCCCAAGTACCTCTGTCTATCATCCGACCTCTAATCCTTTTCTTTCTTTACAAGCCTCCCTCCATTTATCATCTTAGGATTTTGATGGGCATTCCTTATCTCTACTTCTCTTCCCCTTTTGTTTTGATTCCTAACCCCTGCATTTGGCTTTGTCTTCTCCCAAGCACCATACCTTAGTAGCACATGAGTCTATGACCACCTACCAATTACTATCCCTCCTGATATTTGTGTTGAGACTCGTCATCTAGAGTCCCATTTTGTTGAATCTCGTCAAGATTTCTCTGATCTTGGCATCCTTGTGGAAGTATTTCATTGTGTTCCTAACCCTAGTCAGATAGAAATAATACCTTAACTCCATTATCCTTTATTGGTAGTTGAAACCCCTCTTAAGCATAGTTTTGAAGGAGAAACAAGAGGAGCAAAATGACATTTTCTCTATCCTGAATGACATCAAGTGTGCCCAGTAGTACCAGCATTTGTGCTTAGAGAGTTTGGATGCTAAGATAACCCACTTGGATATTAATCTCCAGTGCAAGGCAAAGCCTTCAGCTCCTCCAGGTTCTAGTGTTGAGGGTCCTACTCCAGTGACTTCCTTGAACTTCTTATTCTCTTTCGTGTACTACGGTGGCATTTCTATTTTTAATTCTATAGATGATAGACTTATCTACTTTCAACGTTTGTTTTTATCTTTCTTATACTCTCTCCTTGGTAGGTCGTCAATATATATGATTTCCCTTGTGGCAGATTAAGACCGCCTACGGTGAACTCAGCAAAATCATGGACATATTGCATTTGTATCTTGATGTTTTTTTTAGATAATACCAATATAAATTCACCAAAAAAAATAGTTACACATTTGCAATCTTAAACTTAAAACTCAAAGTGAAAATATCACACTAGCTATGAACTCTTGAGAGTTATCTATGGAACCTCAAATAGAAAAATTTAAATTATACATAATGTTTAGAAAATTAAGATGAATTTTTTCAAAAGAACGAAATTGGGCTCCTATCGACCATGTAAATGAAAATACTATGTTGGAAGGAGGTTCTTTGTCTATTTTTTTTAATGTTCCTCGCATCATTTTTATAATCCTTTCTTCAATGTTCTCGATACTACTTTATGATTAATGTTTACCCCTTGTACTTACTACTTAAGACCCTTTGGTAAACATTAACTTAATATTCATTTCCCAAAGAAGTTCCCATTTTAAACACTCGAAAATTGCTTTAAATTGGTCAATTCTTTTAAAATAACTTGTTTCCAACTTAGAAACTTTTATTACTGTAAATAATTTTTTAGCAATGACAGTTGTCATTTCCTCCATGGAAACCATATCTAAGTTGTTCTTCATGCCTCTAGTTTTCCAAAAATATCTTGTTTACCCAATTTGGACATCGAGAACTCTAGTTATGGATTCTAGAAGTTAAGGATTCAAAAACCATTGATCTGCTCCATATGAATCTTGGCCTTTGATTTATAAATTTGACCTATTTATTGCACATGCATTATAGGAGGAAATTTTTAACAATTTATAAGGAATAGGCTCCTAATATTATTTGTGTATGAAGTAGAAAGAACCATGTATCTTTTTGTAGCTTAAGTGTAGTATAAACATTTGGTCACCACCTCAATGCCCAATCATCATGCCAAGTAACTACCCAAACATATATGTCAAACTAATACCTTAAAAGTGTCACCCATAGATACTTCCTTCTATCATTCAAAGGTGTGCCAAAGAGAAATGGGTGAAAACTTAGGATATGAGAATGCATTAAAATAATCTGGAGAATAATGTGGAGATGTAAAAATAATATTAAGAAGTAAAAAAGAGAAGGTACCCACATGACTTTGTAGTAAAAGAAGTAAAATGACTAAGTAAATATAGTAGGTATCCACATGACTAGGTAGTAAAAGTAGAAGTAGAAGTGAGATGACTAAGTATATAGAGTAATGTGGGAGGAAAGTAATGGAATGGATTGAAGAATGGCTAAGTAAAAATGGTTAATTCGGGAGAGGAGAAATAGAAAAAGTAATTCCTTGTAGAAAGAATCATTGGGTCAAAATTATAAAACAAATGGGGAAATGAATAATAACGATAAAATAAAAATGGATGAAAATTTAAGAAAAATGATAAATTGATAGTTTTTTAACTCTATCAACTCTTGGGCCAAATTGGCAGTATATCGGGATATGACGTCTATTTTTTATTCAATGAATTGTTGGATGAATCTCACACATAGGGCTATCCAATTAGAAGATTATTACAGCAAATTTCCTTATTTTTTTAGTATCCTTTCAAGAGGAGGAACCATCCCCATTAACATTATGTGAGGAAGCACTACAGCATTGAAATTGACTCTAAATTATTAAGGACTCATTGTATCTTCATGGTCAATAAGTGAAGGTCATATAGCACTTTTAATATTTCAAAATTTGGTCTTCAACTAGAGGGATGTAGGTTTGTGTATGGACCAAAATCACTCTAGTTGATGTGTGACATGAAAACACATCCATAGGACCTTAGACAAAGGAAATTGTTATATCTAAGATGATACTACATGCTTTAGGTTTGGTTGAATGTTGTGTGTATTTTTTTATGTAATGATTAAGTTCCCATTAGTATTTTGGTGTAATTAATCATGTAAAATCCTAGTTGTTATTGATATAAGGGCTAAAAGTGGTTGGTTGTTTAATTATTTATCAAACATGTATTCTTGGTAGTCATCATTAACAAATTATCTTGTATAATGGCTCTTCTTCTTTAGTTTTTCCAGACTAACCCACTGATGAAATAGCTTGACTAGAATTACTTTCTTTAATTAAGAAATCAACATTGATTGTTTACCAAATGCCTCAAAATAGAAATGTGGTTATTGATTGGAATTTGGTTAAAACTAGATAAAAATTTTATGATGGATGTAGATGAATAAAATATAATGGTAATGAATTTAGTAGGAGTGGCCATGGCCCAACACACATATTCTAATGTTGTCAAATTATTCAAGAAGTAGCAAACTATGTTCAAACAGACTGAGAGTTTGAAGAATTGGCTAGAATATTACAGAGTTGATAAGAGTAGCATTATTCAGTTTGTATATTGTTCTTTACAAATTTAGGACGAGTTGAATATGAAATAGAGTTATCTTTACAAAAGCTGAATATTCTTAGAACCAATGCATGAATTGCTTAGCCTCCCAAACGAAGTATAAAAGTGAAAAGAAAGACAAGATAAGTGCAAAAGTATTTTTTTCTTTTGAAGAAATGGTGACCAGATTATGTTCATGATCCTTGGAGGTTCCTAAAATGAATAATAAATACTTCCTTAGGAATGAAATATGGCTGGAATTTTGGAAGAGAGGATATCATAAAGTAAGTGATGATGTTGAGGATGAGTTAAGAAGTTGTAAATAACTTCAATAGGTTGTGGAGAAAATCACACAAAAATGTCACTTTCCCGCTTCAAGAATTGGGGATGCATTCTTCCCACAAACTGAAGTGATTTTTTCCTTGGAATAAAGTCAAATACAAAAGAGATATAAAATACAATAGATTCCTAGCATTAACGATATAGCGGATAAGAAATATGCTCAAAAATGAAAGCGCTCAAAATCTCCCCAAACCAATGCCAAATCATAGATATCATCGTTTTGATTTCAACGATGCTTGAATCACCTTAACCCAACATCATATGAGGAAGTTGTCGCATTCTGGATTTTTTAGAAAACAGTTAAAAAATCAAATTGCAGGGTTGAATTGGTAGTATTCACTTGCCACAGGGAAGTCTGTATGATGACATCAGGTTGATGTCACTAGTATTACAAGGCAACATGGAAGTCAATCATAACTTGACACGTGGCCCAGTTATACATAGGCATTCAACATTCTCTTATTGGTTGAAGGTTTTTGGAATGGGCCAATCACAAAGTGACATATGTCCCAATCATAGGGCACAATATGGCACTCGATAAGGCCAAAATTGGTTAAGTTTACTGAAAAACCTCCACGGGAATTGAATTGCCAACCTCCCACAAACTAACAGATTTCTCTATTGTCATGCCACGTATGTTTCTTGTTAAAATTGGTTCGCATGCTTTTATTTAAATTCATATAGTTTCGGTGGTTGGGGGGATAGCTGGGCTACGGGCACACCCCAAGTCATTGGGTAAATTTGGAAACAAAGGGGGAAGGTTAAAGTAAACGGTTAGCATCAAGGGTAATGGCCCTAAGCCACATCAAGGAATTACTACAAGGCGAAGGTAAAAATCTCAAGCCAATTAGATATGGTCCTTTCAAAATATTAGAGAAGATTGGTAACAACGCTTTCCAATTAGATTTTCCACCTTACATGAAAATTTATTCTGTTGTGAATGTGGAAAACTGGAGATTGTATGAGCCTCCTATTATTGATGATCAAGAAGAGAATGTTCAAGTTCCATCTATAGAAGATTTTTCTCCTGAATATTTAAATGAGTTGTAGGAAGACTCAATTCTTGACAGGAGGACAAGGGCCTCACGCAGAGGAAATGTGGAGTAACTTCGAGTAGGTCTCAAAGGTACCAATCCAAGCAAAGAAAGGTGGATAGAAATTGAGATAGTGAGGGAGTTTTACCCTCACTTACTTGCTTAGTAAAAATAAAATTTTGGTTGTTATGCAACTAGATTGAAAAATAGAGGAAAATATAGATCAACAACTTGAAAATCAGCCTCTTCAAGGGGGAAACCTCCTTTACATCACATAAATGAATAATTATTCGATGATACAAATTACAAGACCTCCTTGGTATATATAGAAGTCTAAGGGGTCACAATATAATCAAATCCTACATAACAATAATAATGTAAGGGCACAGCAATAATAATAGTGGGTTTCTATGGGGTGATATAATTAACGAAGACGGGAGCGGAGCGGCGGCAAACAATGAAGGCCAGCTTCTAGGGTTGCAGCGAGCTGCTGTCAAGGTTCCTCATGGAGGGCCGTAGAGGAGGGAGAGCCTCTCCCTCCTACAAGGAGGTCGTTGCTAGTAGAGGAAAGAAACCTCTAGAAAATGCTAGAGATGTTTTGGAGGAAGGGAAAAGAAATATGGAAGAGGAGACAGTAGGAGACAATACAAAGGAAATCAATGGCACAAAGGACAAGGAGGTAGACGACAAAAAACAAGGAACTAAGACAAGAAACAGAAGGGACCCTGCAAGCCCAAAGTTGAGATCACACCCAGAGTTATTTTAAATGACCCTGCTCTGCAGGCACACAGGGATCACATGATGACATATGCTATTATCTGTAAGTTCATGGGACTATGGCCCACTGAAAAAGCACTACAGACATGGATCAAATATCACTGGAAACCTAAAGGGAGCATTGACCTTCATCTTGGGTCAAAGGGATTCTTCACTATGGTATTCACGAACATTGAACACAAGGACAGAATATTCAAAGGAGGACCCTACTTCTATGCAGCAGTTGGACTCTACATGAGACCATGGAGGATGAATTTTGTCCCGAAATGGGAGACTTTTACTTTGGTATTGGTCTAGGTAAGACTCTATTCTTTACCCCTTGATTACTAGAAAAATGAATCATTAACAGCCATAGGCAATAAATTAGGTCGTTTGGTCAAAGCTTCTGAAGCCACAAGAAGAGGGAAATACACTTCCTTTGCCAAGATATGTGTGGAAATGGATTTGTCAGGAGCTCTACTAGATGAGGTGATCCTAGAAGTTTTTGATGAAGAATGGGTGCAAACAATAGAATATGAACATATTCCATTCAGATGCCGCCAATGTCATGAACATGGGCATGTTTTTAGAGATTGTCCACTCGGTAAAGTGGTAAATAATAGCAAGGCTAACACAGTGAAGGAAACAGACAACTTCCAGAAAGTGGTGAATCGAGGAAAAGGGGGCAAGAAAGGACCAAAGCATCATCAAGATGAAGGGCTAATAGTCAGTCAAAATAAGTTCCAAGTTCTTAAGAAAGACGAAGAGTCACAAAGGAAGATCAAGCAATGGAAGTAAACCCTGGGGAGAAGAAAGAAGAAGAAAAACATGACCACACCCAGGATACTGATTATCAGAAAGAAACCATGATGAGTGAAACAGAACTTGAGATGGATCAGGAAATGACCCAGAGTGAAATGGACCTGGACGACCATGAGCTACAGGAAATCCTTGATAAAGAAATCCTAGACCTAGAAGGGTTCTTGATTAAGGGAAATACATGAGTGGATTCGGTACCTCAAGAAGAGTTCAATAGAATATAGCAGTTGTTTTTATGGAAAACACATGCCAATGCATTGGAGAAAGGAAAAAATATAGATAAGCAGGATAACAGAGGGGTGAAGCCGATGAAAACAAATCCGAGACTAGCAACAAGAAACCCAGGCAAGAAAAGAGGCAGGAAAAAACAAAATGAACTCTTGATGGAGTGTGGAAAGCTAATGATAGACTCAGGTAAGATGAAAGATCTAGCCAGTTACTCCTTTACAAATCTTTAATTATGAATTTCATATATTGGAATATCAGAGGGCTAGGGAGTAAATGAAAGCAAAGAATCCTTAGTAATAGGATGCAACAAGAAATGTCGGACATAATATTTATACAAGAAACAAAATGTTCCATTCAAAAATTAAGACAAATCCATAGTAAATGGCTCAGTATATTTGAGTTTCTAGAATTTAAAGCAGAGGATACAACGAGAGGAATTCTCACTCTATAGAACCCTCGAAAAGTTAGTATAATAGAAGCAAAGGCTACAAGGAACTATCTATCAGTTTTCGTTCAACCTGTAGGAGACAGGTTCACCTATTTGGTCACAAATGTTTATGGCCCTCAAAGAATTGATGACAAAATAAAGTTTCTAGACTCACTGGCAGATCTTAGGGACAGACATGCAGGAAAACCTTGGATCATGGGAGGGGATTTCAACATGATCAAATCGCTTCATAGAAAAAAGGACGAATCATAACACTAAGTAAAGACTGTTTAGAGTTTCAAACTTTTATAGATAATATGAACCTGGTAGATGCTGAAACAAATACTGGCCTCTTTACTTGGAATAATAAAAGAGGAGGAGAGTCTCAGGTTGCCTCAAAGTTAGATAGATTCATGATCTCAGAGGACCTGATGCTAACTAATATGGAAGTAATATTGGAATTTCTCCCCTTTGGAGGCTCAGATCATTGGTCGGTTCAACTGGAGATCAAAGGTATGGGCATCCTCAGAAACAGACCTTTCAGATTTGAAAATATCTAGCTTTCCCACCCATAATTCCTCCATAATACTAAGAATGGTGGTCAGAAGATTTACAGATACAGGGATCAAGAATGTTTCTTCTTCATAAAATATTAAAGCATATCAAACTTAGACTAAAGGATTGGAACAGAAATGATTTTGGCAATATTTTTGTGGAGAAAAAAGTGGTTGAAAATAAAATGAAGATGCTCAACCAAGCTGTGAACAAGGATGGACTTGATAAAGTCAAAAGTAACCAAGTGGATAAATACCATCAAGAATGGGATAATCTATGTAAACAACAGGAAATTTTTTGGAGACAAAATTCTAGGATTCAATGGCTAAAAGAAGGTGAGCGTAATACAAATTTTTTTCACAAGTAAACCATGGCGAATAGAATGCACAACAGAATGTATTCAATTAAGAATGAAGAAGAAAATCTTCTTACATCCCATGAGAATATTGAAGCTGCGTTAGTTCAGCACTTTCGAAGCATTACTCAGGAAAATAATTCAGATAGAGAATAGTCCATTAGTATGATTACTAGAAACATACCAAAGTTGGTATCCAAAGAAAAAAACTTCAATCTGAATAAACCAGTTTCTAAAAAGGAGCTAGATGAGGTCCTCAAAGAAATGCAGAATGGAAAAGCACCAGGCCCGAATGGTTTTAATGTGGATTTTTTCAAAGCATGATGGAATATTGTCAAACAAGATATCTTGGACGTAGTGGAGGATTCCAGGTTAAATAGAACTATTTTGAAGGGGCTTAACACCTCCTTTATCTCCCTTATCCCAAAGCAAGACATGCCTCAAACACCGAATAATTTTAGGCCCATAGCTCTTTGCAATGTGGTTTACAAGATAATTTCCAAAGTAGTGGCTAATAGACTTAAACCTCTGCTTCCTACCCTAATTTCAGAGGAACAATCCAGTTATGTGGAAGGAAGACAAATTTTACACAACATCATTCAAGCCCAAGAGGTGGTTCATTCGTTAAGCAACAAAAGACGAGCTGGAATGATCATGAAATTAGACATAGCCAAAGCTTATGACAAGGTAAACTGGATCTATATAAAGAAGGTACTTATTGATTTTGGTTTTGATCACAATTGGGTTAGGTGGGTAATGGCCTTAGTTACTTCTTCCAACTTCTCTATTTTGGTGAATGGCTCTCCCTCTGAGATTTTCAGTCCTTCCAGAGGCCTTAGACAGGGAGATCCACTCTCTCCATTTCTTTTCATTCTCATGATGGAAGGGCTTGGTAGATCTATCAAGCATGCTAAGGAAACAGGCAAGATTAAAGTCCTTCAACTATTAAAGAATGGTCAAGCTCTAACTCATCAACGATTTGTAGATGATACAATGCTACAAGGAGTCCCCATAGTCAAAGAAGCTTCAACATATAAACAGATCCTGATAGTCTTTGCCATGGCCACAGGTATGGAAGTTAATCTCTCCAAATCAAAATTCTTTTTCTTTAACACCAATATTGTGATTCAAAGGAATATTTCCAGAATTCTTGGCTTTCAAAGGGATTCCCTTCCCTCAAAATATTTGGTAGTCCCTCTAATAGCTAGACCAATGCTTAAAAGCATTTGGGAACCATTGATTAATAATTTGCAGGATAAAATCAGTAAATGGACCTGTAGAGCTTTAAATATTGCTAGTAGGTTGGTTCTGACGAAATCGGTTTTGCAAGCCATCCCTATTTTTATGTTATCTTCTCTCCCAACTCCTAAAGGAGTCTTATAGCATTTCAGAAATATAAAAAGAAACTTCCTTTGGGGTAAGGAGGAGATGAAGAAGAAATGGGCCTTAGTGGGGAAAAAATTTGCAAACCCAAAAACCATGGAGGGTTGGGCTTGGACGATCAGGAAATACTCAACAAAGTTTTAGGGGCCAAACTATGGTGGTGCTAGGTTCGGAATCCAAAGACTCAATGGGCAAAGATCTGGAAAGAAAAATATGCAATATTCTAGAAAACTAGTGATCTCATAAGAATGTCAGGGAACATTAAGGGCTCATACATTTGGAACAAAACCTGGGAGAACAGAAGATTAGTTCAAGACAATAGTTTTTGGGAAATCAGAGAAGGGAATCTAGCTCTTTTTTTGGAAGATAAGTGGCAACAAGAACCAATACTTCTAAAAGTTGACTTCCTCAACCTTAAGCATGAGATAGATTCACATGGATTAACTAAAGTAAAAGACTTCTAGGAGAACACCCAGCATATGGAGAAATGGAGAATCTGGAAAAGCATTGAGTGTAGAAACAACAACCCCTTGAAAACAAAAGCAGAGGAGCTGGAATATAGTGGCACAAAAAATTATCTTAGTTTCAAAAGGACAAGACCAGCTAATATGGGGTAACAATAAAGAGGGCACCTTTAATCTTAAAGAAGCTAAAAACATCTTGCTTGGGCTGGATCCCAAGGTTTCAAACAAAATCTGGCAGAAAATTTGGTGACACCAGGGATGGATGAAAATTGAACTCTTTATGTGGTTGGTATACCACAGAAAAATCCTGACTTGGTACAACATTAGGAAAAGGGGTGTTCTGGGACCCTCTAGATGCCTACTCTGTGGGGAACATGAAGAAATGACGGAACATCTTCTCAACAATTGCATTTTCACCTCCTGGTTATGGGACATATTTGTCAAAATATTCCAACAATCAGACAAGGACAGAGGAAGAATTCTCAATACCCTCAATAGTTCGAGGGTAAATTTTTCGGACTATGAGATTTTCAATTCAGCCTGGGCCCTTACACCAAGCTTCATCATATGGAATGTTTGGAAGGAGAGGAACAAAAGAATTTTCAAGGGAGAAATAAATCCCCCTTATTGCCTGTTTGAGACAATCCTGAAACAACTTAAGGAAACAGTGGGCACCACTGTTCACAACCACCCTAATAAGCCTCCCTCAGACATGGATGGAAAAATTCTCAGACAGTTGGGGCTATAAGGTCTTCCTCCTCAAGGCCATATTAGGAAGGTTATAGATAGGGATATGGAGAAGGACTTCTGGCAGCCTCCCCCAAAAGGATTTCTAAAATACAATATTGATGGAGCGTCAAAAGGAAACTCAGGAACTGCAGGGTTCGAAGGAGTCCTTAGAGATGCCAAGGGAAGTATTGTCTTCATCTTCCATTGTCACCTAGGAACAGCCACCAATAACATGGCTGAATTAATGGCTTTAGAACAATGCCTGGATTTTTTAAGTCAGGATAATTGTTGCAATGTAATAGTCGACGCAGACTCTCAATTAGTAATTAACTCAGTGAAAAGAATAATTAGTGGGACAGTGCCAGAGAAAGTCTCCAAACACTGGAAATTAATTAGGGTTTTCCAGAAAATTCAGGGTCACCTTCAAAACCTACACACTGTCAACTTCCATCACGTTTGTAGAAATGCCAACAAGTTGGCGAATCTTCTTTCCAACCAGGGGGTCAGCAGTACAGAGGTCATGGTTTCAATGGAGTGGTAGCGGTTGCAACAAAGCAAATTGAGAACTCTTTGCTGTGAGCAAGAGGAAGAAGATATGAAAGTGTTCAGGCTTAAAGCCATGGAGGCAAGCTCTTAACCTTTTGGCCTTAGTATGTGTCATAAGTCTCTAGCTTGGAGGGTCGCGAATCACCCCAAAGTCAGTGAGATGGCCATCACTATTTATCGGGGGGGCTGCAGAAAATACCATAGTTTCTTAGTTACAGGGGAGCCTCTCTTATTCTCTAGGATTCAGGTTCTAGAAAGAAATTCGGGCAGACGAGGTAGGAATCATTGTTTGACCGACTACTGGAAGCTTTGTAGTTTTGGGCCTTGGAGAGGAAAACCACGTTCTTGGCGGTATTGGGAGGATCGCACTGCTTGAAAATGGAAGACGGTTTTAGAAAATTGGTTGCAATTCCATATATCTTCCTACACGTGGCAGAGTGAAGGTGCGGAAAACTACCCTCCATCGCACACTAATGTTTGGTTAACTTGTGCGATGCGACATGTTTCTTTACCATTAGATCTGTCTGGGTGGATCAACAGCCAGGATCTTTTCTGCAGCTTGGAGGGGCGGCCCGTTAATATTTGGTCATCTCTGTGATGCGAAATCCTCCCTAACCGTTGGTTCAAGCGATGGAATGGATGACCCAGATCAAAGGAACCCACCCAGGGTCTGTTGGGCAAAAGATCTCGTGGGCTTCTGAAGGCGGGTTAAATTTTGGGTCTTCCGATATTCGGGTCAAGATTCACCGTTATCTACCAGACAAGTTGACTTGTGATGTCAGTATCGGTGGCATTCGGGAGGATTACATGCGAGATGTTTATTCCACCACGTGGACCCAAAATCAGTTTAGTATGAATTCTATTTTTCATCAGATCCGTTTTGGGAATCTGAGAATATACCTTTTTTGGTCCCAATATGAGTCTCCTCTGATAAGAATTTTCTAAACTGCGAGGACGGTTTAGGCTTTAGCTTATTTTTTGGAGGTCCCGCAGCTAAGTTTGTGGGTTCTTGGTCCGTTTGTCTAGTTTTTCGTTGGGTGCCCAAGCCCTACGTAGATTTTTGATCTTTTTTCCCGTAGTTCTCATTGGGCAATTGTATTATATGTAATTTGTAACTTTGTTTATAAGGAATAGAAGGCATGAATCTTGCTTTAGCAAAAAAAAAATAGTGGGCTTCTATGGGGCACAACAATAACAATATGGGGTCTATATGGGCACAACAATAAAAATAGGGTGCTACACTAATAATAAAAATAAGGGGAGTACACTAATATTATAGGACCTAACATGCCCCTCTCTTTTAAAGAAGTGTTGTCCTCAATGCTTGAGTAGTTTTGGATGCTTCCGTATAAAATTCTCATCCTTCCATGTGGAATCTTCAACGGATAAATTCTTCCACTTAATAAGATACTTTGAAATTTATCGATTCCTTAGCTATCAGGTTCTTGTTTCCATGACTGCTTCAGGCTCCAATATGATTTTTACTTCTTCATCTAGTTCTAGAAATATTATTTGAACTGGAAGCTTGTCACCAATAACCTTCTTTAAGTACGGAACATGGAAAACTAGGTGCACTCAGGAAGATGCAGGAAACTCCAATTTTTATGCCATAGTACTAAAATTTTGCAACACTTTGTAAGGACCATAATACTTGGGTGACAATTTATTATCCTTCTTAGCTTGCTTGAGGGACATTTGTTTGTATAGTTGTAGCCTTAACAATACCTAGTCACCTACATCAAAACTTCTTTCACTGTGATGTTGATATGCTTATTGTTTCATTCGATTATGGGCCAGAGAGAGGTTATCCTTTAAGAGTTGGAGAATTTGTTGTTGATGCTCGATGTGATATTCCATTGCTTGAACCTCATAATTTTCTCTTAAAGATTATGTGATGGACAGTGGATGATATCCATAAAGTTCCATGAATGGTGTCATTTATGTTGCAGTATGGAAGTAAGTGTTATACCACCATTCATCTATAGGTAACCACTTGACCCATTGTGTTTATTTATCATATACAAAGTAATGAAGATATCCTTCCAAACATTTATTCATTATCTCAGTTTGCATGTTAGATTGAGGATGATAAGATGAGTTATGAGTAAATTTAGTACCAAGACAAGAAAATAATTTTGTCGAAAAAATTCCAGTGAAAATGGGATCTCTGTTACTTACAATAATCTTTGGGTTTCCATGTAGCTTTGAATTGTTTCCATAAATGCAGTAGCAACTATATTGGCTTTAAAAGGGTGATATAATGCACAAAAGTGTGCATACTTATTAATTCTATCAACTACCACCATGATGAAACTCTTTCCTTCAAACTTGGGTAAACCTGTGATAAAATCCATTGAGACCTCGTCCCAACGTTGACTTGTAATGGGTAAAGGTTGTAACAGACCTGGGGTCTTAGTTGTCTCAACTTTATTTTATTGGAAAATCAAACATTCTGCCACAAACTTTTGAATATCATATTTAAGGCCATCCCAAAAAAAATCCTTCTTGGCCCTGTTATATGTTTCTAAGAATATTCAGTGTCCTCCTAAGGGGGAGGTGTGCAATTCCAAAAGAATATTTCGTTTTAGTTTGGAATTCTTATAGAGAAATAAGCGATCTTTGGACCATAATGAATTGTTTCTCCATATAAATGTATCAGATGCATTGAGATCTTGCTGCAAATTTTGAATGAGTGTCCACACCTCTTTGTAATTCTTCCATTCATTCCTTACTTTAGTTATCCAATTAGGTTGGATAATGTAAATGGCATAGATTAATGCTTCCACATCCTCATCCTTGCTTGAGAGTGCATCTGCAACAACATTTTGTTTCCCTTTTTTGTAGATGATTTAAAAGTCATAACCAACCACCTTTGTCACCAATTTTTTTTGCTCTTATGAAGATAATCTTTGTTCCAAAAAGTATTTAAGACTATTGTGATTTTTTTGTACCTTAAAATGTCTTCCCATTAGGGAGGGTCGTCATTGCTTTAGTGCATGTTGTACTACCAACATTTCCTTTTCATAAATAGGTTTGTGTAAATACTTTCCCTTGATTGGCCGACTTTCAAAAGCAATGGGTTTTCCTTCTTGCTTAAAAACAATACCAATTCCATTTCCAGAGGCATCACATTCCATAATAAAGGTTTTTGTGAAGTTTGGTGTAGCTAAGACCGATGTTTGGGACATTGCATATTTAATATGTTTGAAGGCCCTAGTTGCTTCTGGAGTCCAAGAAAATGCATCTTTCTTCATTAATGTTGTTAGAGGCATTGTTATTCTCCCATAATCTAAAAAACTTAAGATAATACCCTGTCAACCCGAGAAATCCTCGAAGATGCTTTAGGTTTGTGGGAATTTTCCATTTTAATGGCTTTAATTTTGTTAGGGTCTACCTTAACATACAATATGACCCAAATATTCCACCCCTTGTACTCAAAAGAAACATTTGGGGTTTTTTCATATAATTTTTTCTCCTCCAATAGTTTGAGCACCCTGTCAACATGTTGAAAATGATCCTTCCAAGACTTGTTGTAGATTAGTATATCATCAAAAAATACTAAGACAAATTTTCTAAGGGTTTGAAAATGAAATTCATTAAACCTTGAAATGTGGAAGGTGCATTAGTAAGGCTAAAAGGCATGACAAAAAATTCAAAATGACCTTGATGAGTTCTGAATGTTGCTTTTGGATTGTCTTCAGTATTCATTCTAATTTGATGATATCCTGAATGAAGATCCATCTTAGTGAAGTAAATTGCTCTGTGCAATTCATCCAATAATTCATCAATGACAAGAATGGGAAATTTATCTTTAATAGTGAGCTTGTTGAGCTCCCTATAATATGGACACATACGCCATGATCCATCCTTCTTGTGCACCAATATTACTGGAGTAGAGAAATAACTTTGACTAGGTTGAATGAATATGTCCTCTAGCATTTTGGCAACCATACGTTCAATTTCACTCTTTTCAGCATAGGGATATTTGTATGGCCTAATGTTTGGAGGAACACTTGCTGGAATCAAGTGAATAGCATGATCATAATCACAAATGCGTGGGATGCCTTTGAGAGTCTCAAATACCTTGGAATAATCGTCCAATACTTCTTGGAGATATGGAGAAATAGATGATTTCTATGTTTGACCTCTAATGAGCATAATTGTGCAATTACACCCTATTATTCTTTCTTCAAAATATTTGTCATGCCATTAGAGTTGATTATCTTCCCTGGTTTCCCTGCAATACCATTTAATTCAATTTCCTTTCATTACCAAAATAATTTCAAGAAAATCTCTTGAAAATTAAAAGTTATCATCCCCAAATATTGTAACCATTGGACTCCCAGTACAACATCAACACCGCCCAATGGAATGGAAAGAATTGGACTATTCAATACATATTCCCCCATGGTTAGCTTGATATTATGGTACTTTCTAAATAAATTTATAGTTCCTCAATTTTCAACCATCACTTGGCACTCTAGTGTTGGATATAGAAACTAGTTCAATTCCTTGGCTATCTTACAATGAATAAAATTATGGGTACTACCTGAAACAATCGGAACTAATACCCTTTTCTTCTTGATATATCCTTCTATCTAGAGAGTTTGAGTGGTAATTCCCACCAATCCATTACAATATATGGTAGAATTCTTTTATTCTTTCTCTAGCGTTGGTTCCTGGTGTATATCATCTTCTTTTTATGTTTCTTATTCCTCTTCTTCCTCGTCTTCACAATCTATGTAAAATAATTTCTTCTCAGCACACTTATGACCTTTAGTGTATTTTCTATCACAACTATAACAAATCCCTTTTGATATTTTTTTATTCCAATTTTTGTGGTGTCAACCTTGTAGGTTGTGGAAGGCAAGGAGCAGCAACACTTCCATATTTATAGTTGTGGGAGGTATACATTCTTGTTGCCATAATTTTTCTTTCAATTTTTCTTGCCACCCTGAATGCCTTCTCTAATGAATTAGGTTCTCAAAGGCGAACCTCATGTTGGATGTCATCCTTAAAATTCCCTATGAAGATATCACTCCTATGCTCCTCTGGAATATCAGTTATCCTGATATTCGATTTTTGGAAGTCCTCAATGTGCTCTGCCATTGAACCCTTTTGTTTGAGATTTATCAATTCACTAAAGAAGGTGTTGCTTTTTGCATCCTTATAATGTGCTATCATTTCTTCTGTAAAAATTGACTGAGTGACAAGTGGTTTACGATAATAAAGTCATCGATATCATACAAACTAATTGGGTTCTAAATATACATATGCAATCCGTACATTTTGTGTGTGTTGCACATCATGTAGATCAAAATATTGGTCCATCTGTAGTATCCATGTTACCAAATCCTTGCCATCAAACTTCCTCATATCGATATTTGGAATGTGTTTGATCTTTGATACAAATTTAGAGTGTCAAAAAATCATGATTAACATTCCTTTTGTTCGCATCATGAGTTCCAAGGAATACCTTTTCTCCATTGGGAAGCATTTCTTGTAGCAATTTTGTAAGATTTTCCTTCAAAACCTCCATGTTTGCTTTTAAACCATTCTTCAAACCATCCATCTTATCTTCCATGTCTGATTTTAATACATCCTTCAAATATTCCATGTTTCCTTTTATTTTTTCTTCTAAACGACCCATCTTAGCTTCTAGTTCATTTTTGGTTACTCTTTGTGAAAGTGAAATGTGTTGCACTTGGTGTCGTAATTTTGATATATCATGTTGCATCTCTCCCTCTTATTCATGTGTCATAGTAGATATTTAGGGTTGCTTACTAGGTGTGTCCATTTTTTTGTTTCGAGGAATTTTAGAATCAAACAATGCTATATATGCTTCACTATGCCCTTTGAATCACTTCAAACTGATTTTTCAAACAAAAATGATGCAAATTTTAAAAAAAAATACACATGTTTTTCTTTATTTTTAGGAGCTCGATATTGAAACTGTTGTATATATGTAATTTCATATCCCCAAGGTATGAAATTTTATCTTGTTGTATCCCTCGAAGTATTCTTTCCAATCCCATAATTCATGTCAATATTGGATTCTTAAGAAGGAGTTATGCTCAATCTACCATGATGACCTGATTATATACTAGTTTAATAAAGTGAACTTGTATGGAATGCCACATGTCACTGTTTCAACCTTAGGCCCTAAAATGATAAACGAAAAATGAATTTTTGTGCACATTCAGTCACTTTTTACGAAATTCAAATCTGATACTTGGAGAGAAAGTTATGACGATTTCCCCGGGACACCTATTTTAGATTGAATTCTAGAACCTACAAAACCCCTAACTTCTTTGGACCATATTTTAGAAAATATAACGAACCAAAATCTAAAATTTTAACAAAAAGTTCACCAAGATTTTAGCTCCACGTGGTAGAAATTTCAGCTTCTGAAGCCTTGTATAAAAACTAATATAGAGAAAATTACAAGATGACATGTTTGAAGTAGCAAAACCCTAGAATCCAAAGCTTTGATACCAAATATTATGCAACCAGATCACAAAATAGAAGAAAAGATAGATCAACAACTTGAAAATCAACCTCTTAAATGGGGCAACCTCCTTTAAATTATATGAATGAACAATTCTTATATGATACAAATGACAATACCTCCTTGGTATATATAGGAGTCTAAGGGATCAAAATATAATTAGAGTCTACATAACAATAATAATGTAAGGGCACAACAATAACAATAGTGGGCTTCTGTATAGCACAATAATAACAATATGGGGTTTACATGGGCACAACAATAACAATAGGGGGTACACTAATAATAACAATAAGGGGGCTACACTAGTATTATAGGGACCTAACATTGGTGGTCCAAAAGATTCTAATGGGGAGGAATGATCCAAGGGATCAAAAATATGCTAAAAAATGGAAGTGTTCAAAATATCCCAAAACGAGCGCCAAATCATAGATCTCATTATTCCAATTCCAATGATGCTTGAAGCTCCTCAATCTGACATCGTATGAGGAAGTTATCACATTCTAAAATATTTGGCAAACAACTAAAAAGTCAACTTACAAGGTTGATTGTGCGGTGTATGGAAGCCACGTGGCAGTCTATATGATGATGTCATGATAACATTAGCATAATGACTAGGTAGTATGGGAGCCAATTAGAACTTGACACATGGCCCAGTCGTTCATGGACATTTGGCCCGCTCTTATTGGTTGAAGGTTTTTGGAATGGTCCAATCACAGAGTGACACGTGGCCCAATCCCAGGGTGCCACGTGTGTTGGCTTAAGGGGGTCTGACCTAGGTTCAAAGTTTTCTACATCCAAGGACATGTGATAAGTGGTTTTTAAGCTCTGACAGTTCAGATCTACCTTCGTGCAGATCAGTAGTCTCCTACGGTTCGCTACTACTACTCTATGAAAATGGACTCTAGACCTTCGCAAAGGTCTACGATTAGTCTTTACGGACCTTAAACAAGCAGGTTATCCACTTTTGCACATCAATAAATAACCCTGGATCTGCCTTCATGCAAATCTATCCAACTCTTCAAAAGTCATAACAAGAATAATCCTTAACTTCACAAACACATATAATTACTTAAAACATACATAAATAAGATAGATTCAGTAGTTTTATGCAACATTCATACATTATTCCATAGAAAACACATTATAGGCGGCAAATCATAACATAAACAGAATCAATAGAATTGCTCAGATTGCACAGTAATTCTTCAAAATTAGCCTTTATTGATCTTCAATGTTCATATTACAGACTCTTTCACCCTCCGCACTCAGCTGTGAACTTACCAAGGCCTCCTACGCACTCAACTATAGGAGGCTTCCTTTTCTCACCTAAGTGCAGGAAGCAGAGCCTTCCTGCCTTAGCACTTGCCCAAAACTACAAGATTTATTCTGATTCACGATTCTGCATGCCAAGCTATCACTAAGCCTCATTATGACTCAACTATTTATAACTTTCTTCCATACAATACCATGGTCCATGAACCATGGGAGAATCTTAAAACCAACCCAAAACAAGGGACTAAAACCCCTTTCACTCTTATCTAACTACGCGCTCTACAACCACATTTCGCGAAGACTTTACATTCTTTACAAACACTTTTACAAAATTTGGGTTAACTAACCCTAGGGAACCTATCCTAATAGGCCCCCAACACAAAGATCGTGACTCGCCCTCAAGTCACTCAGTTGACACCTCAATCTGGTTGCATAGACCACCGAGCTCAACCTGTAACACTACAACTTCTTTGACCAATTTTTCTATTATCGGGCCCTCCATTGTTAGGAACATTATCCTCTGTGTCTACTATAGCACCTTTAGCTTTTCCTGTAGCGACAAAGTAAGTTGATAAGATTCCTCTAGCCATGGTTGTAATATGTCATTTAGAAGGGCCTCTTTCCTCTGCAATTCTTCTGCTTGTCCTTGCAGTTGCTTTTCTTTTATAGCTTTGTGAGGCATTGTGATGTTACCAACATGTGCGCAGTCGCTTGGACCTCATCATATTTTTGTTGTGTCTCGCGAAAATCAGTGTTCAACTTTTGCAAGTTCAGGTCCTCTGGCATATTTGTCCATAATTCCATTGATGCATCGAACATCGATGCACAGTCAGTGACTATGGAATCCAACGTGTTCATGTGCTCCTCGATTTCTGCTCTGCGTTTCTCCTGAACCTCTAGCAGAGTCGTTCGCTGCAATTTTAACTGCAGCTCTTATATCTTCACCTAGAAATCAAAGGTAACCCTGCCAACCTTGTCCTTAGATGTGCGTACCACGGAAGCCAATTTCCTTACTTTGGTGGAAGCTTTGGCACCCTCCATGATTTTCAATTCTGACACTGTTTTGCAGGCCTTCTTGATTATTGTTTCCAGGCTCTGACTGCATTGCTTCATTTCCTCCTTTGCCTTCAACTCCTGAATTTTTTCCACGAACATTTGTTCATTGTTGACCTTAAACTCACTTATGACTGTGAGGTTGCGCTGCTCTCGAATCCTCGTCTCATCTAAAACCCCATGATGCAGTGCATGGAGGGTTTAGAATGACACAGCAGCCAAATTCAGGCCCATGTCCTTTACTGTGTTGATCATAGTGTGATATTCATCTAACTCTATGCGAACGAACCCTTCTAGCAATGGTATGACTCTGAGGTCTAGATTTCGTTCCAGCTCAATGACTGTTCAACTCCCTTATGTCAGGCTCTCTTGCACACCACTTTCTTGTCCGACGCCCACTTGAATCCTACTAGCCTGGATCCACAGTTCACGCAGATCCTTTTGGATGCTCCAAAGCGTCTGCATATACTGTTGCTCAAACCATTGTAAAACCTCAGTCATTTTTTCTCTCACCTTGTCACTAATCTCATCAAGATCACCTTCTATCAACACCATTGGATCAATGTGTGTCTGCTTATCATATTTATGCTTCTTTCACTGTGCAACCATTTTCTCCTTATCGCGCCTCTTCAAGGTGAACGAAGTGATCTTCTCTTCACCACCGCCTCCTTCCTGTTTTGACAGATCCTGCTCATCTATGTGCTATGAGGCCGACTTTTCATCTTCTTCTGTATCCTGGTGCTCCTTTTCTGCCTGCTCTTTAGCAAAGGGCTATTTCTCAACCTCTTCCTTCTCTGCAGCTACCTTAGCAACAACTTCCTTCTTCTTCTTCTCATCCAAGGCATGTGTGGCCTTCTAAGATGCTTCCTTACGCTTCTGCATAGCTTTTGACTACGCAACAGAGCTCTCTGCACCTTTGCTCATACCCAAATCAAGCACTGTGGGTTCACGCCACTCTACTAGCCAAGTGCCCACAATCTCATGTACATCCGTCTCAGATACCAAGTATGGAAGCTTGTGTCGTTGGTGCTTTGGGTCTTTCTACACTCTGATTGACACACTTTGGAAATCAGCCTTGAACTTTGCATAGGCCATCAATTGCTCGAACAAGGTTGGGGAAAACCTTGGCCTATGAATGATAACCATGTGAATTTCCATCTCCATCAGCATCTAGAAAAAAAATTATTCCTTGATCCTTTATCACCCACAGTGAAGCGAACATCGTGGCCTCAGGTAAATATTCATTCTGCAAGGGAAACTATTTGTCCTCCGATAATCTCCAAGTGACTAAAAAAATATACAATAGAAGCCATGCATAATGGAACAGCTTGCTCTCTTCCTGAGCTTCCCGGTAGTTCGCGAGGAACTCCTTGTATATATATTTTGTCCAATTTTATTGAACACCTTCCACGCACTGGGATGCTAGTGATACTACCAGCATCAGAACTTTGTTCGCATGGCATTTACTCATGATTTTTCCCACAAGAATCTGGGCAGTGAACTGTACCACCTGGTCCTGGATAGAGAGGATAGAGTACCCGCGCGACTTCTTAATAAGCCTATACTCGGTCTTCATCTTGTCTACTAATTCTTTTTCTCTAATTTCCCCTCCAAACTCCTTGGCAGGGTCTGCTCCTTTGTAAGGAATCTTCTTTATCTAATGGATTAACATGTTTGTAATCGAGATCAGCTTCCCAAGCCATAGACACTCATCATGCACCAGCGCGAGGAGTTGGCACATGCACACTATGTTGATAGTTGATCGATGATAATGCGACACACAGAGCATGTGCAATAGTTCAGCCTACTCAACACCTCTAACCCACTTCATGGGCACTAACCACGTAACCCCAGTCTCCTCATAGTATATTTTGGTCATATACTTGTTGGCCGCCAAATGTGGGAACATCTCATGGTCCGCGAGGTCCCAATATTCCATTTTCAGAATGGGAATGCACGCTAGGACCGCGCCTTCAAATTCCACCTGTTCAAGTAACAGGGGAGTCGACACCATGAATTTCCCGGAATCTGGGTCATTGGTAACCTTTATTTTTCCCTTCCACTGAGGGATATATGGTGGGAGCCATGAGATAGCCTTAACCTCTTCGGCATCCAATTCCTCCACACCTTGGTATTCCTCCTCCACCAAATCAACCACTTTCTCTGGTTATTTGTCTTTTTTCTCCTTTTGTCACACCTCTAGATTCTTCCTTAGTGACATTCTCACCAATATTGGCTTCTTTTGCTTCTCCTTTGCGGCTGGTTGCTTCTATTTTGCAGCAGATTTCTTTGGCCTTGACGACCTCAACGCAGTAGGCACACGGTTTATATCTTCCATACTTGAACTCTTAGGGTCAGGCGCATCAGACGCAGCATCTTATGAACTTACAGCTTTAGTAGGGTTTGTAGCAGTCATTCGTTCAATGAATAAATCTCGGGCTGCTGTAGTGTAGTTTGCAAAAGAAGGGTGTATCACGAACTCTTCCCAGAACTCACGATTCATAAGCTTCAGACAGCAAAGCACCCAAACAACTCTCAGAATGCAAAGTGTTCTTCATTGGACCAACATGCATAATTTATAGGAAGTTTTGAATTCAAATCCAATCGTTCCCCACAAATTTTGATAATAAATGCATCTTTGGAAGCAGATCTCCAAATATTTTCGCTAGAAATAGCGCCTACCCGCTCGTCTTAACTGATTTTTGGCCATCAAATCATGAATAGTAACCTCAACGGCTACTTTTGGACCCCTTTGTATGGCACCATCCTCCATGGCGCAACTCATCCAATGCAGCTTCACCTGTCTCGCCCCTATCATCCCTTGCATAGCTTCCCTACCATGTTTTCCACTGAGTCGGGTAGCATAGTTTATAGTCCTACAATCCCTTGCAACTGCTTAGATTACTAATATTGTCCTACTTCCATATACTCATCATGCAAGGTCAAGATCTCCTGTGTACAGTTTCAACCTACTTCCATTCACTTTTCCAGGGAATGGTTCCCCATTCAGCTTCACGAGCTGAACTGTGCCACCATCCATGATCTCCTTAATAACATATGGTCCCAACCAGTGCATTTGAAACTTTCATGGAAACTTCGTGAACTTGTTATCTTATAACAACCCCAAATCATCCACCTTGAATGTGTGCAGCTTAACATGTCGATCATGCCATGATTTCTTGCGTTCATTTTGCACTTCCTGGCGAAATCTTGCAAGGAAGCAGTCTTCTTCTAACTCCATGATTTGTGCAAGCCGTTCCTCCAAGGTCTCACGGTCTGCCATCTTAGTCAAGGTGGAAATCCATAAATCTAGCACAATAAACTCAATAGCATTATTGCCTCAATTCCATAGACCAACCTGAATGGTGTTTGTCCTGTCAACTTCTTACAAGTCATCCTATAAGCCCATAACACAACAGGCACACGCATGTCCCAATCATTCCTTTGTGCATTTCATACCTTTGTCAATGCATGCTCTAAAATCTTGTTAAAGGCTTCCATTGTTCCATTCGATTGTGGGTTATAAGGCGTGCTCTTCTGATGATACAATTGGAATTCTTCAAGCATCGCGCTAATTGTTTCATTCAAAAAATGTGCACCCCTATCACTTATCAAAATCGTAAAGCATCCAAACCTTGTTAAGGCATACTCGAATAAAAACTTCACAACAGTGGCCGTTGTACAATCCTTCAATGGTTATGCTTTTGCCCACCTAGTTAAATACTCAATTGCAGTAATGATATATCACATGCTCGTCTTCTTTCCTGGTGGTTGTATTGCACCTATAAAGTCAATGGCCCATTTCTCAAATACCTGCAATGAAACTTGTGGATTTAAAGTCAATTCATCCCTTCATGAAGGCTTCAGTTTCCTTTACCAAGCATCGTACGCCTTATAGTATGCCTTAGAATCCTTGTGTAATGTTGGCCACCGTAGCCTAGTGCGAAAAATCTTTTGCGCGGTCACTTTCCCTGCATAGTGACCTACTCCTCCATAGACTTTAGCTAGGATACTAGCGTGTTCAAATTCCAGAACATATCGTCGCAGTATCTCATCCATTCCCATCTTATACAAATGACCTACAATTACTAAAAAATCTGCGTCACGAACTACTAACTCCTTCGTTTGTTGAATGGAATAACCTTCTGGAGTTGTTCCCATCATTAAGAACTGAATAATATCAGCAAAATGATCGTCTGCGATGCACACCACAAAGAGTTGCATGGTTGGTAGTCCTTCTTCCAAACTATTTGGTTCCTCCCCTATTTCAATCCTGGATAGATGGTCTGGTCCTGCATTTAGCCTTCCAGGATTCATAATCACCTCAAAGTCATACTCCTAGAACAATAGTAACCATCGGCAGATCTTCCTTCCCAAAATAGGCTTATTGACCAGGTACTTTAGCACGAAGCAATCTATATACATTTTAAAATGTCTTCCTAACAAATAATGTCTAAAATTATGCAGTGTGTATACCATCGCCAACCCTTCGTGCTCTATAGTGGAGTAATTCTTCTCAGCTTTGGATAACTTTCTACTCACAAAAGCTATCGGATGATCAATCTCTCCCTCACCTACTTGTGTTAATACTTCTCCTAGTGCAATACAGGAGGCATCAACATGCACATGAAACTCATTTTTCCAGTCCAGAAACACCAAAATAGTCATTGTCTCCATTTTCTCCTTCAAGACATCCAGATTGTGCTGATAGTCTATATCCTAGCAAAACATCGCATCCTTCTTTAATAATTTCTCAATTGGTGCGGTTATCTAGGCATACGCCTTGATAAACTTCCTGTAGTACCCAATGTGTCCCAATGTCACGTGCAGTTGTTTTACGTTAGTAGGAGGTTCCAAATTCACAATTACGGAGATCTTCGCGAGGTCCACCATCAAGCCCTGCTTACATACAATGTGGCTAAGAAAAATCCCAAAAGGCACACAGAATATACACTTCTTCAAGTTCAGCACAATCGGATACCTTCGACTTGTATCTAGCATGAGGTGCAAACTTGCAACATGTCGCTTCACTAACTGAAATACAATCCAATCATCAAAATATACCTCCAGGAAATTATGAATAAACTCTTTGAACGCCGCGATCATTACAAGGGAAAAGATTGCAGGCACATTCTTTAATCTGAATGGCATAATTGTATAGTGAAAGCAACCCCACTCAGACACGAAGGTTGTTTTGCTTTGATCCTCTTGCGCGGTCCTTATTTGATGATAACCTGAAAACCCATCAATAAACCAATACGCCTCCTGTCCGTCAACATTCTCTAATACTTCATCAATAAATGGTGTCGCAAACGGATCATACACACAAGCATCATTCAACTTCTGCAGATCTACACATATGCAGATTTCACCCTTTTGTTTCTTTTCTTGGACCACCATTGGGCTTGCCCAATCTGATTCTTCTACAGGTTCAATAATACCAGCTTCCAACATTTTATCTAGTACTTGGTACACCTTCTCCTTATACTTTGGATTCAGTCGATAAGGTCGTTTCTAATAGGCTTCACATCTGGTTTCAATGTGATCTTCATAACACCTAAATCTCTTACAATGCCTCTCAAATCTGAAAACTTTGTTGGGAATAAGTCATGGTACTCGCATAGCATCTCAGCTACCTTATCAACCGTATCCTCATCCCAGTAGTATCCTATCTTTGTGAACTTACGTTCTTCTTCAGATCCAATTTTTACCTGTCGAGTTTTCAAAGGCTCTGATATATCCAGGTTCACCACCTTCGGTCCTTCGACCTCGTGTTGTCCTTCAGTTTTAGGAATGGTAATATTCTGTGGATCATCCTCTTCTTCAACAATCACATTATAGCATTCCATTGCATGGCGCAGTTGTGTAATCCAATCCGGTTGAGTCCATTTTACTGGTTCCTTCGGAATTTTGAATATAGCTGCTTTAATTTATTGTAATGCCTCATCAATGTTCTCAAAACCATCTTCAAAGCTGAAGGTTAATAGAAAACTCTCCCTTAAAATTTCCTACTTAGTCGTTCCATGATGAAGCTTCGTTTCTAGATACCAGTTCATTGGGATCGTATCTAATGATGATAGAAAATATGCACCCATTCTAGTTGGGTTCTATCCCCCAAGCCTTAGTCCATCGTGCCAAATGATTGCATGGATCATCCTTCCCGCTGTAGTTTTCCATCATTCTAGTATTAGCATAGCCAAACCTTAACTTCATCATTCCTCTATATTATCTCCATCCAGCAAATCTCTCCTTGTGCATACCCCACCAATGGGAAGGTGTAGCATGCAGCTCCAATTCCAGTGCCTGGAATCGATGTTCTTCCATTACTTCCCTTTCAAATTCATCTAGAAATAGTTCCACATCAGTCAAACCATCATAATGCAAAATATTTCTTACCTCAGTCGAGACACACTTCAACGACTTGGTCATCATATTGCAGTGGAGCGTTGATACTTCACACAGCCAATTTTACTAGTGTTCAAGCTCTTCATCTGAGTCTGAGGCGCGGGAGCTATCCTTGTCCCATGCAATTCATCCATCGGTTGTAGGATTGCTCCAGTCCACATCTTGTGTTGTTATCTTGTATATATGATCTAGATCATTGTCACTTTCTACATAATCGCGCACAGGTTCAGTATAACGTGCTCCCTCTACAGGGTCTAATGGCACTACAACCCTGAGCGATTTCTTCTCAAATGACATCTTCCACTTCTTCAAGTTGATTACCCCGTTCATACTAATAGCCCTATCAATTCCTAGCAGCACGGGGTATGGGTTACTATCGTCCACTATTTCAATGACCTCGAAGTCAGCCAACGCACTCGCACCTTCAATATCTATCATTACACCATATAAGCACCCCATTGGAATAATCTTATGTTGATTTTCCATGCACAACTGATAGGAGACCACTGCAGCACAGGTCTCCCCATCCTTTCCCAAGTCTGCTTCGGCAAGACATTCACATCAGACCCCAGATCCAAGATTACTTGGTCCATTTCATAATCACCTATCTGTGAAGTTAGCCTCATCTCACGCCCGGTTCGTGTTTTATGCTTACCAATCTTTCTTACTGTGTGTTGTTCAATAGGAGTCTTTTCCTTACTAGCGCACTTATCTATTAAGTCTTGCAATCCTTCTATTTCTTTTTGGTCACACAGTAACTTCATACAAGTTTGCAGGAAAGTAGCTAGTATTGAAGGATCTACCTCTTGTGTAGCACTAGTTTCTGGTGTTTTCTCATGACTTCCTGAGGTGGAGGCCTCAGTTAAGTTCTTCTTTGCTTCCATGAAGGTCTCCTTAGCTCGACTGATATCAAAAGCGACTTCCTTCTCAGCAGCCCTGTACACCCATCCGTTTTCCTCGGGTTGCTTACCTTTATCTGCACTAGTTGTCATACCACTCCTCAACACAAAATTTATGTTATGGTCCTCTTCGCAAGCCTCAGCCCTCATCATCTGAATATTCTACATAGGTTGTTAGGGTTGTGCCTCCTTCTCTTGCATATTTTCCATAAGGACTGTACATTCCTCTATGACATGGTCAAACTGTTGACAATACTAACATGAGGGATGTGTGGGGTTTGTATAATCTTGCGTGAATTGCCCTACTTCACCACAGTTATAGTAGATTACCCTCCCATGCCCTTGACCTGGTCTAGTGCCTCTTCCTTGTCCTTGGCCTTGGAATCCTCTATGCATTGCTCCTGCACCTTGATCTTGAGGCCGATTCTCTACCTGCATTCTGTAGGTAGGGGTTATATCCATCATCATCTCATAACTTCTACAATGGAATTCATCATGTCCTACAGACTTACAGAAATTGTAAAATAACTGTTGAGGGGTCTGTACAAACTTCTGCAATAGATGGTAGTTATCAGTAGCATGGTGTCCTGTAACATGATAAATAGTGCACCACAACATAGCTCCCACGCTTGTCCCAACATTTTTCTCTGGTTTCAGGGGCACATGCCCTCCCCCTATAATATAATTCTTAAAGATTGGGCAATGGTCCTTATCATGTCCATGGCTCTTACATTTCAGACACCAGATCTCAGTGTGCAACTCCGGCTGAGCTTCCCTTTCTTTCTTCAAGCTCTGCAACTCCAAGTGCAGACTTTCCAACTGCAAATGAATCTATTGCACTCCA
The DNA here is from genome assembly GCA_000404065.3 of Pinus taeda. Lineage (NCBI taxonomy): Eukaryota > Viridiplantae > Streptophyta > Pinopsida > Pinales > Pinaceae > Pinus > Pinus taeda. The sequence continues at coordinate 52,436 of APFE030933278.1, forward strand.
AGTTTCATATCATGAATAAGTGATGCATCTAGCCTCATCGCAATCTCCAAGGCTTCCGCTTGCATTGCTATTTTATGTTGTGACAGAGGTATTCTTAAATGTGGCAAGAGTGATGATATAAACCAGTCACGATGTTGGGAATCTGAAATTTGCATATTAGCCTGCCTGATCAGGCATTTCAAGCTCTGATCAAAGTCCCGAGGTGTCTCATCGACCTTCTATCGGATTTCCTTCAATTCAATTACTGACTGCGCCTCTGACTTAGGCTTACTGAACTCCTTGTTCAAATATAGTTGGGTATCTGCCAATGATGCGTTGAGGTTATCAGCGAAATACTTGATATACCATGTTAATGTGTGATCCTGCAAGGTTGTAACCAATTGTGATTTCTTAATATTATCATCTGCAATCTATTGTGTCGTCCAAACAACATCTACAACAAACCAAAACAGATTTGGATCTTCAATCCATGTTCCTTTAAAAATCGGCATCTTCATCGTGTTTTCCATGTTGAATGGTGGGGGTAGAGGTGGAGGGGGTGAAGGCGTAGGTGTATGAGGTGAAGGTGGAGCTAGAAGTGGAGTGGATGGATGATATATCCTTGGAATACCTTACGTTATTAACTCAACTGCACTTTGTAGCATAGTCAGCACCGTCCCTTCGTTGTCACTTGAAGGGGGTTCAATGAGAGAACTATATTTTGGGCTAGATCCTCTGTTTATTCTAAAGAATATCCCACATTGCATAGCCCCAAAAATCAAGGTAACTGCATAACCCTCTTTTCACATAACAACATTTTAATCCAAGTCTTTAGTGAGTTCAAATACTTACCTCACAGTCCTTTAAAGATCCTTCTCTATAGCTGATATTCCTATCGATTGTGAAATAAGTCACAAAGCTTCCCAATGTGCTATCAATCTAGTGATCCAAAGCCCACGCGATATTGATTTCTTATGCTTCCAGATGTCTCACCAGTTCAAGAGTCCACACTATAGGGCCTTTGATCCTCCACGTCCCTTGACTATCGACTAATTTAGGCAACCACTCGTATAATTCTTCATGGAAGAAGTAGAAGAATGTGTCGGTCTCATCTGTGTACAAAAACATCTGAAACCACTACTCCTTAGATAATATAAGGTTCCTATTCTCTTAAGTCGTGAATGTGTGTAATTTTCAATCAATCCACTTATCAAGTTCTTTCTTTGTAGGAAACCATTTATCACACATATCTCAAATAGATCCCAGTCCCGGCAACAGAACCGTTTCTTGGCTTAAGCAGGCCTAACCCAAGTTCAGAGTTGTTCACGCTAACCAACAAAACCCTAACTATTGGCCCTTTCAGAAACAACCTGCATAGCGTAGTCTCACTCAAAACAGTATTGGGGGATGCTAGAACTAGGTTTCTACAACCAGGGACATGTGATAAGTGGTTTTTACGCTCTTATAGTTCAGATCTGCCTTCGCACAGTTTGGTAGTCTCCTATGGCTCGCTACTGCAACTCTATGAAAACATCTTCTAGACCTCCGTGAAGGTCTACGATCAATGTTTGTGGACCTTAAACAAGTAGGTTATCCACTTTCGCGCATCAATAAATAACCCTGGATCTGCCTTCATGCAAATCTATCCAACTCATCAGAAATCATAACAGGAATAATCCTTAACATCGTAAACATAGATAATTACTTAAAACATACATAAATAATATAGATTCAATAGTTTCATGCAGAATTCATACATTATTCCATTAAAAAAAAAAACATTATATGTGACAAATCATAACATAAACAGAATCAATAGAATTGCTCAGATTGCACAGTAATTCTTCAAAAATTGTCTTTATTGATCTTCAATATTCATATTACAGACTCTTTCACCATGCGCACTCAGCTACAGGGGTCCACGCACTCAGTTGTGGACTTACCAAGGCCTCCTGTGCACTCAACTACAGGGGTCCACGCACTCAGTTGTGGACTTACCAAGGCCTCCTGCGCACTCAGTTGTAGGAGCCTTCCATTTCTCGCCTAAGTGCAGGAAGCAGAGCCTTCCTACCTTAGCACTTGCCCAAAACAACAAAAATCATTCCAGTTCACAATTTTTCATGCCAAGCGATCTCTAAGACTCGATATGACTCAACTATTATAGCTTTCTTCCATACAATACCATGGTTTATAGACCATGGGAGAATCTTAAAACCGACCCAAAACAAGGGGCTAAAACCCCTTTCACTCCTATCTAGTTGCGTGCTCCACATCCACATTTCGCGGAGACTTTACATTCTTTACAAACACTTTTACAAAATTTGGGTTAACTAACCCTAAAAATGACCCTAGGGATCCTATCCCAACAACGTGGCACTCCAGAAAAGGCCAAAATTGGTTGGATTTACTGACCGGCCTCCATCAAAATCAAGTTGTCAACCTCCCACAAACTAACGAATTTCTCTATTATTACACCACATATGTTTCTTGTTAAACGTGGGTGGCAGACTTTTATTTAAAGTCATATGGTTTTGGCAGTTGGGGGGAGGGTCGGGTAGGCGGACACACCCCAATTCATGTGTTAACGCTAGAACCAAAGGTGGGAGGTTAAAGCGAACAGTTTTCACTGAGTCCCCAGGCCACATCACAGGTCACTCGACCATCGCCGGAGGTTATAGAGGGAAGGGGTGCGTGGCACCTTGTCTGTGCTCCAAGCACAGTCATATCAACTTCACGAGACTAGGAGCAGGGCCAGAGAGGCATGTGGCCTACGGCCTGTGCCCCTCAGTCACCAGTGCTACCATGTGATTGAAAAAGGGAGTAGTGGAATCGACATTTGGAACTTGGCTATTAAAACATGCATTCAATGGTTCAACAAAATACACCCAACATGGTGCATTTCATGGGTCAAACCCAAGACCTTAGAGTTACCAACTCTACGTCTTACGAGCATGCTAATGAGCCAATATGTTGCCAGCTTTGCAAAGCGGGCAATTTTCTAGAGCGACTTACAGGCAGATTAAAGAAAGAGGCATATCTTGGCCATTTTTAGCCTTTTTGAGTCCAAGAAGAGCCTACACAAGGTTTTTTGTGCATTTTGGATGCAATCAGAATGTTATTTTTTCAATTTGAGCATTGTATGTTGATTATTTGAACATTGGAACATATAATATAAAGGGCCGCCATTGGAATCTCGGCTCGAAGACATAGCCCGGGAGGGGTGAACTTCGTCATCAATTTTTTGTGTTTGATGTTGCTTATTGCCCATTTTAACTATTAAAAATATGCAAACTTTAACTTAGTTTGTGTGCCTTTGCAATCACAATCCATTTCTTAAAATACATAAACTAGCTTGCAAAACTTTACATGAAACCGTCATTTTCAATTCCAGATCAATTAATAAGGAAAGCATTAAGTAGAACATACCTACTCCAACTAGGGATATTAACTAAATAAATTCCTTTTTGGTAAGTCAAAGAAAAGTGCATACAAAATAGAGCATAATTTAACCCTATATAGGTCCTACTCAAACAACAAGTTATCCACACTCTCATGGAATTCAAAATAATGTGAGACTTGGAAAGACTATATAAACGGAAAAACAAGTGTAAAAGGACAAGCATTTGAGGTTTGAGTTTGGAATGTGTAGAACGAATCATTTGAAAGCTTATATCTTCCTATACTTTCATTTTTGTATAAATAAGGTGTGTATGAAGAAAAAAGAGCATTTTGTTTGGCATTGTAATGGAACCTCATGGTTAATTAAGAAACCTTTTTGGCCATATTTATGAAAAATTATGGTGTTAATTGTGTTGTCTTACACTACTCTTTTTCACTTAGTGTTTTGGAAATTTTGTAAGATTAGATATTTCAATTATATTTATTTTGGTGCTTATTTATATCTAAATTATGCTAACAATATGGTATGTAGTTATATCTTTCAATTTTAATTATATGTTCACCTTAATTTTACTATTAGATGTCTATAAATTTCTATAATTAATGATCCATTGAAGTATTTCCTACTTATTGCTAGCATTTATTTCCACTAGTTCTATATTTTCCATTCTTGTTTTTCTCCTAGTTATGATAGACTAGTTTAGTTAGCTATAGGAATACATTTTCATCTATGTATTGCATTTTTAATTTAAACTAAAATCATAAATACCAATAATGGTAGTTGGGCCATAAACTAGAGGGTTTTCCATTCCAAATGGTGAAAGGTCTAATTGGGACCTTTCCCTATGTGAGGCTTATGTAGTTGAGGAAAGGCATTTGCCAATGTCAATAGCATTTTAAGGATTTTCAAATGGATAAATTTTGAGGGACATAATAAGGGACAAAGTATGGTTTATGTGAAAGAAGATATGATATAAGTAAAGAAGGTTTCCAAGATGACACCACAAGATTCAAAGAACTCCAGTAGATCAATAATTGACAAGAGGATAAATAGACTAATCAAGAAGGATGTTGGATAAGGATAAGACATAGTAACATAAATATGGATATCGTTATAGGTTTAGTTGAAATGTCAATAGGGATCATCTAAAGGACTTTGAGGATAGACACATCCAAAAAACTAAAACAAGGACGCATGATATAGATTAAAGAATGGACAAGATGCACTCATGAAACAAACTTGGAAGGTAATTTCATTTTCTTGGAGTGCAAAAGTTGTAGTCGTAATTGCAACTGGGGACTTAGAAAGAGTCTAAACAAAATAACATATCTAAGAGGATACTACACACTTATGGGATTTTTCAATGGTTAAGTTTGACTTAGTATTTTGATGTAATTAATTATGTAATAAATCTTATCCATCATTTTTATAAGAAGTAAAAGAGCTTAGTGTGTTGAAAAATGCAGCAGGAAATTCTCAATTTTATTTTGCCTTGATTAAATTGAGAAAAATTGAATTTCCACATCAGCAAACAACTTGGATGAAATTTATTTGTGTGACATGGCTTGTGTCACCCAATTTACTCAGTAAATTCGAATTGGAGGAGTTAGAGCTCAATTAAGCATGTGTGGTTGGTAATTTGTAGCAATAAAAGTCAGTTATCTCAAGTTGTTTTTAATTAAACTAGTTCCAACTATTGGAGGAACTAGTGGAAGGTTAGTTGTGCAGTGGGACTTCAGTCAAACTTAGTGATCATCTAGTTAAATGATAAATCGGCCCAAAATAGCTAGTGCATGTAGAGAACTTGAGTTCCCCAGTTGTGGTGGATATTCCAAGGCAGTGTAACATCAGTTGTAAACTAGTCTTGAGTGTACAGGTATTGCATGCAGTCAAATGATCAACCTTGGGAATTCCGCAATCCATTTTGGAGAAATTCTTAAATAATAGGGGCTTAATTTCTCAAGGAATTGAGCAAGGAAATATGGGCTCAAGCAGAGGCAGAAATTGACTAAGTCTGGGTCAGGGCTTCTTAGTGAATAGAGAGAGAGGTTATTCACTTACAAGTTGTGCTCAGTTGAGCAAAGCAATTGTAATACATATTTATTCATCGGATTAATGAAAGCATGCATTGAGGTTTTTTAGCATATTGATTTCCCTAGGAAAAATAGTGTTTGCATGTGTGTTATTTCTTATTGCATGTCTGAAATTTTTGTTTTAAATTGTGAATTAACTTTCATAGCAGTAGAATAGGTTTGTGCCATGTGATTTTGATTAAAACATCATGATAACTTGAAAATATACACCATAATTTATATATGGTATTAGAGCAGGATTCACATTAGAACATGAATTTTGAAGTTGTTTCTCATGAGGTTTTAATTTGTAGTTTAGTGTAGCAAGATCTCTCCATAAATGAGAAGATGACCTTCAACGAGCTGAGGCTAGAGTATGCCTTGGAAGGTAGCTCTAATTTCATCGCATGGAGGTGGTATTTGATGACAATGGATTGCTAGAATACATCAAGAGAGATGTTGCAAAACCAACGGAATCTTATGCCTCAAACCTTTCTCAATGGAAGGAAGATGTAGCCAAGGCGAGGAGAATAATATTGGAGGCAGTAAATGACCACATTGTCACCAACCTCAATGGGAAAGAAACTCCTTATGCAATGTGGTAGGCACTGGCAGATCTGTTCTAGAATCGTGGTGACCACAGGAAGTTTGCGCTCAACGATAAACTTCAAAATATCAAGATGCAAAAGAATTACACTCTCTCGTAGTATCTAAGCCGGATCACACAAGTTTGTGATGAGATTGCAAGAGTTATTGTTACTGTTTAAGAGGATGACTTGGTAAGCCTAGCCATTCTGGGCCTTCCCAAGAGCTAGCATACCTATCAAGATTCAGTGAATGGGAGGGATAAACTACTGAATTGGGAACACTTATGGTTTGATTTGGTACAAGAGGAAATCAAGCGGAATACCAAAGATGGGACTTCACCCAATGGCGAGGATGAATAAAAATTTACATTGGTTGGAAAGGGAAGAAATATCAAACCAAACCAGAATCCAGTGAAGGAGGCAAGAAGAAAGATTTGTCCAAAATTAAATGCTTCAATTGTCATGAATTCAAGCATTATGCCACAAAGTATCCACACAAAAATGCAAGCAATAAGACCTTAGGAGGAAGAGCAGGTGAATCCTTAGCTTCACAATTCGATCTTGACTTTACCCTTATTGCATGCATGCCTAGCACATTGATAGGGAGTGTGTGGTACTTGGACTCAAGTGCCTCGTTCCATATGACAAGGTGTAAAGAATTTTTTAGTGACATAGAGGAGAAACATTTGCAGATGCATATCAAGATAGGGGAGATGGAAGGTAAAACACAACCAAGATTGGTAAAATCACCTTTCAGAGGGATTTGGTCTCCCCTCTCAGGCTCAAGGATGTCATGTTCATTCCAGGCCTAAAGAAAAATCTGATCTTTGTTGCAGTTTTGGAAGACTATGGTTATGATATGATCTTCAAGAAAGGAAAATCATTCTTGAGACACATAGCCATGGGATAGGTGAATCAGATGGAGGTTCATGTGAAGAACCTGTATAATCTAGATGTGGAATATTGTGTTGAATTAAGCACTAAGGTGGAGAAAGTGCAGGGTTGTGATGTCATTGAACTTTGGCACATAAGACTTGGCCATTTGCATCATGGCACCTTGAAGACTATGCAGTAAATAACAACTAGCCTCCCCAAAGGATCACTTGAGAAGCAAGATGTATGCAAAGGATGTACTTTGGGGAAGTATAAAAAATCCACATTTTTGATCGGGATAGCTAAGCACATGCAATCTTAGAAAGAATCCAGTATGATGTTTGTGGACCCTTCTCGATAGTCTCCACTGCCAGACACAAATATTTTGTCATTTTCATTGGTGACTTCTAACTTAAGTGCTAGATCTTCTTCGTGTGGAAGAAAGATGAGACATTATCCAAGTTCGTAGAATTCAAGGCACTAGTTGAGAAAGAAATCAACAAGAAGGTGAAGGCTCTCAAGAGCGATAATGGAGGTGACTATGTTTTGAATGAATTAAAAAATTTATGTGTGAAAGAAGGCATTCAACAAGAGTTGACAACACCCCAGAACCCATAGTTGAATGGGGTGGCTAAGAGAAAGAACCATAGTATTGTGGGAGCAACAAGGGCGATGTTACATGATCAAGGCATACCTCTACATTTGTGGGTTGAGGAATGCAACACAATAGTCTATTTTCAGAACAAAAATCCTCATTGGATTCTTGGTATGATTACACCAAAGCAGGCTTTCTTAGGGAGAAAGTCGGATGTGTCACACTTTAGTATTTTTGGATCCTTTGTTTACTTCAATGTCTCCAAATAATCAAAGAAGAAGCTTGAGATGACAACAAAATTGGGGGTATTTGTGGGTTACATAGAAACTCCTCACAACTATCATGTGTACTTACCTTCCCTCAGAATGACAGATGTCTGAAGGGATGTAAATTTTGATGAGGATAAAGCAATGTGGTGCTCTCTTGAGAGGGAGCTTTAGATCCCACCAAAAGAGGATAGTTTAGCTGCAAAGGAGGAACCTCAGGAAGTTGTGGAGCAGCCACAAATTGAGGAGCAGAGAGTGGAGACAGCCACTCAAGCAGAACCATCCAGAGAAGGCAAGAAAAGAACTAGGGAATTTGATCAACTTGTGAAATATGCAAGGGAGAATGTGGGAGCTCCTTCAAATTTGCGCAGCCAGAGAAGGTCACCTAATCGTTATACTAGCTACATAGCTCTAATGACTAAGCTTGTAGAGACTGAGCCATCCTCTTACAAGGAAGTAGTAGAGCAATATGTATGGGTTGATCCAATGGTGGAGGAATATGAATCCATTGTAAAGAATAGTGTTTGGGAAGTGGTCCCAAGACTAGAAGATAAATTAGTAGTGGGTTCCAGATGGATCTTAAAGGTGAAGCAAGTAGAAGATGGAAGCACAGAGAGCTATAAGGCTATATTTGTGTCCAATAGGGAACTCTCAAGTTGATGGAATTGACTATGAGGAAACCTTTTCTCCTGTAGCAAGGTACTCGTCCAATAAATCAATTCCTACTCTGGCTACACAGATGGGGTGGAAGATCCATTAGATGGATGTAAAAATAGCATTTCTCAATGTTGTTATTGAGGAGGAGGTGTACATAGAGCAACCAAAAGGTTTTAGACTTTTGATCGAGAGTCTCATGTGTGAAGAATCAAGCGAGTGTTGTACAGACTCAAATAAGCACCTCGTGCTTGGTACATCAGGATCGATAGCTATATCATTGGTTTTGGCTTCACCAAAAGTGAAGTAGATGAAAACCTCTATCATGTCTTGGTAGAAGGTAAATTTCTTATTATTTTCTTGCATGCTAATGATTTAATTTTAACTAGTGATGAGAAATTGATCAAATATTACAAGGAGGACCTTGTAAGGGAATTTGAAATGAAGGTTATGGGTCTCATGCACTACTCCCTCAGGTTGGAAGTATGGCAAGGCTATGGGGAATTTTTCATCTCTCAAGGAACGTATGTGAATGAAATACTGCAGTAATTCTGCATGGAGAGTTGCAAACCCATGGACACACCTCTAGCAACCAACTAGAGGAAGGAGGATTCCACTTTAGGTGAGGAAGTGGATGTTACCATTTATCGAAAGCTAGTGGGTTCACTCATGTAAATTGTGAACACATGACCAAATATGTGTTATGCAGTCAACTAGCTAATCCAAGCTACGGTTAGGCCAACCAAATTATTTTAGAAGGTAGCTAAGCATGTTTTACGGTACCTTATGGGCACTACCCAGTTTGGACTATGGTACAGAGAGACAGAGGGAGTGAAGTTATATGGCTTCAAAGATGCAGATTGGGTGAGGAGTTCATTAGACCCAAAGACTACATCAGATGGAATTTTCAGTGTTGGGTCTGCAATCATTTCTTAGTACAGAAGGAAGCAAATTTTTGTGGTGTTCAGCTCGGCAGAAGAAAAATACATAGCTACAAGTCAAGAAGCATGTAAGGCGACCTGGATGAAAAAGATGTTTGCTGGATTGTTTGGTCAGATGATGGATCCAACTATGATCTACTATGATAATCATAGTTGCATCAAGCTCTCTGAGAATCATGTATTTCATAATCGATCCAAGCATATAATATTCGGTATCACCATTTACGAGATTGTTTGCGGAGGCAGATGATGTTGCTACAATACATTCTGATAGAGGAACAAGATGCTGACATCTAGACAAAAACTTTTTCAAGAGGCAAGTTTGAGTTCCACGGGTGTAGGATAGGGGTGGTTGATAATCCCTTTCTTACTAAGAGGGAGTGTTGAAAAATGCAGCAAGAAATTGTCAATTTTATTTTATCTTGATTAAATTGAAAAAATTTCAATTTCCACATCAGCAGACAACTTGGATGTAATTAACTTGTGTGACATGGATTGTGTCACCCAGTTTACTCAATAAATTCTATTTGGAGGAGCTAGACTTCAGTTAAGCATGTGTGATTAATAATTTGTAGCAATCAAAGTCAGTTATCTCGAGTTATTTTTATTTAAACTAGTTCCAACTGTTGGAGGAACTAGTGGAAGGTCAGTTCTGCAGTGGGACTTCAGTGAAACTCAGTGATCATCTAGTCAATTGATCAATGAGCCCAAAATAGCTAGTGGATACACATAATTCGAGTTCCCCAGTTTTGGTGGAGATTCCAAGGCACTATAACATCAATTGTAAATTAGCCTTGAGTGTATAGGTGTCGCATGCAGTCAGATGATAAACCTTGGGAATTGCTCAATCCATTTTGGAGAAATTCCTAAATAATAGGAGACTAATTTTTCAAGGAATTTTTCAAGGAAATAGGGGCTCAAGAAGAGGTAGAAATTGACTAATTCTAGGTCAGAGCTTCTTGGTGAGCAGATAGATAGGTTATTCACTTGCAAGTTGTGCTCAGTTGAGCAAATCAATTGTAGTACATCTCTATTCATCATATTAATACAAGCAGCAATTAGGGTTTTTAGTAGATTGCTTCACCAAGAAAAATATTGTGTCCATGTGTGTTATTTCTCATTGCATGTCTGAATTTTTTTTTCTAAATTATGAATTAACTTCCGCATAAAAGTGGAGTAGGTTTGTGTCTTGTGATTTTGATTAAACCTTCATGAGAAGTTGAAAATATACCCCATAATTTGTACATAGTGTTTGAATTATTTAAGAGACATTTGTTATTTTGAGTCCTAACTAATAATTAAACAAGGATTTTTGGATAGTGATTAAGTCCATCTTATTTATACGCATGTGACATTATGAGAAAAGGTTAGACATTGGACAACATACTAGAATGTATGTAGAGGGATGTGTCTCTTAGGGATTCCATTGGACACTTGGTAATGGACATGAAAATATGTAGCTTATGAAAATGGAAAATATGACTTTAGAGAGGAATTTTCTGGGCTCTTAAGGTTCCAATAATAAATTTGTCTTTTATGTGCATTATTTCTCATTTGTTTTATGTTTTTTCCAAGATAATGTTTCAAGGTTTCAATCTAGAGATACGTTAGAGTAATGCTTTCATTAAAGAAATGGAGATGGATCATTAATCAAAAGAGCTAAGTTGTACTTAAGGCTATAATGCATTGTTGGGGTTGTTGTTTAAGATTTTTCTAAAGTTTTTAGTTAAGCAAATGATGATCATAAACATGTCCAAATGTTGGTAGCTATGTGTTGCAATGATAGAGAAATGACACATGGATTTATGATCCAACATTATAATTAATTTTATTAACATAGTTTGATATGTGTGTATAGATATTGAGGGAATTATTATCAATTTCCACATTAGTTCCATCCATTAATGTTAGCCACTTGCCTAACTTTAATTCTACTCTAGCAATTGTGTATGTTAACGCAAAGGGGTTCAAAGATAAGGAGCCTCTTTAGGAAGGTGTGTGAGACTGTGTGTTTAGTCATCCTTCTCATGTCTATCCCTATCATGTTTGTATATTTTGAACATAAAATTGTGGCCCATGTGTTTTACCCCTTGAACCTATTAAGGTAATGTAGAAAATTTACCATGAAATAATTAAAAAATATTTAATGAGAGAAAATTAAACTATCAACCAAATTATAAAGCATACATAGAATACACAGTATTTACCTTGGGAAAACCACAACTCCTGGGAAAAACCTACCCAATGGAATTCCATTATTCCTTGGCCAAAACCCTTGCCAAGTGAGCCTTCACCACTCACCTACCTAGCTCATGAAAATGAGTCTTCCAAGCCTTTTAAAGGCTCCATTACATACAATCCACAGGAAATTACCATCGGAAACCAAAAATCCACGAGCCTAATACCATTATTATTGACCCAATCAACATGGACTCTTTCCCCGAGTTAATTTTACCTAACAATCCCCCCTTAAGCCTTGGTTTGGGGTCTCCTTGACTAAATCCATTCAAACCGGCTAAGTGAGTCAAACCTGCTCACTCTAGCCCTTACCCCCCTTGAAGTTTATACCCAGGGTATCTATTAACGTAACATGTCACCTATCACTTAGGTCTAAAACCATACTTTACCAAAATTTTCCTAGAGGTATGCATGCCTTACTAGGTCTTACAATAAAATTCCATTTACATGAACAAAATTTGACATGCAAATTTATTTTTTTCCTTGTCCTGACCCATCCTCTCACCGTGTCATTGCTCCAAACTATGATCCCTTTCATTCTGATGTTCTCCTCTTGCGTTTTCTCTCTCCATGATGTATCCCTGGTCCATTTCCATAAACACCATTAATACTCATCGATCTAAGTGCTAACACAAGCAAATCACTCATTACTCATCGTGATCTTGTTGCATCTATCCACCAGTTGTATTTCCAATATCCAAACATATCTCTAGTCATACATAAACTATCTTGTATTATATAACCAATTGATCCATTATTTCCCACGATCAATCCATGATTTCTCAATCTGTTGTTTGTTGATTTAACATGAGAGAGGCATCAGACAAACCGTTGCATCGCCCCGAGCTCCATAGGCACTTGTTTTTTATCCATGCACCATGGCTCATAAACATGAACCAAAAATTCATCATGTGGCTAGCCTGAGGGTTTTTCCATCTTCACATATAAATAAGTTTGAAATAAACGTATTTCCTTCCACACGTTCTTGGCTCTGCTTAAGGTATCAGTTATCCCCTTGCCAAACATCAACTTTTGATTCCTTTCACAGTAGTGGCCATGATTTGCTTCCCTATCCATTATCAGAGTGATAACACCTGCCTACTACCCATGGCATTAAATTCACACACCACTTCAAGAATCTCATCATTCCATCCCACCTTCCTATGACAAAGCTTAAGGATGCCCTCACCTAATCTCTCACAACTTTTGTTGAGGACTGCAACACACACTTCACTTTCTTGATGTTGGTTGTTGCAACCTCAAAACTGAATAAGTGACTCACTCAAGTGTTTTCTCTCTTAATAACAAGCCATGAGTCCTCAACTCACTTTTGCGGGGCTTTAGCTATTACTGCCAACATTCTTTGTAACCACTCCTAGACCCTCACATTCAATTCCCCCTTGTGCTTCAATAATTTCTTAAGTTTCTTTTTCATGTTGTTCTTGAGTGAATCTCAAGACATCACTTCCTAATCCTACTCTAATTGTTTTAGTAATAACATCCTTGGCTCCAACACGCCATCCTGACGTTTGACTCTAGGGCTAGCTAGGACTGATTCCAATTCATGCTTCCCAATTACCAACGCAACCCGCTCATGTTCTTTGGGATCATATTCCTGCATGAGTGAGTCTCATGCCCTTTTCCAAGCACCCTTACCTGCCACGTTGCCTCTAACTCTAGCCACTTGAATAGCCTGACTAGTTTCCTTGCTAATGAGTTTTATCATCTGTGATATCACTTGCAGAGGTGGTGTGACTTCCACTACAACATCAATGACCCACCTGCCCCATACCACCATGCCTCCTCCTTCAAAGATGCAAGTTTTGTTCTCATACTTCTCCTTTATGGGGCTTTATATAGGCCATGTTGCTTTCTTGATCTTTGGCTAGATTTCTAACGTGCTCGTGTCCATCTCTCCATCCACCAAACCAAATAAATACTTGGAAACAAAAATTACTCTAATACCAAATGTAAAAATTTTACCACGAGAGAATTAAAAAATATTTAATGAGACAAAATTAAACTAGCATAAAAATTATGAAGTATATACAAAATACATAGTCTTTACCTTTGGAAAACCCTAACTCCGGGAAAAATCAACCAATGGAATTTCATTATTAGTTGGAAAAAACCCTGGCCATGCCGACCAAGTGAGCCTTCACCACTCACCTCCCTTGGCCCTTACAATGAAGTCTTCCAAGCCTTTTAAAGGCTCCATTACATGCAATCCACATGAAAATTACCATAGGAAACCAAAAGACAATGGGCCTTATGCCACCACTATTAACCAAATTAACTTTGACTCTTTCACCGAGTCAAGTCTACCTAAAAATTAACATAGAAAATTAAATATGATACATGTGATGAGTGAATTAATGCACATGTGAATATGTACATAATAATCATGTGAAGAAATAACAATGTGATGCATAACTACATAAAAATCATGTGAAGAAATAACAATGTGATGCATAACTACAAGGAAATGAAGAGGATACATCTTATTTCATAATGTGAAGATGGCACTTGTTATTTATGTGTAAATATAGGGAAATGAAGAGAAGACATTTGTTATCCATGCATAATAATGATTACGAAGACATTGACATTAGTTAGACATGCATGACCATGGGAGAAATTATAACTATTTAAAGAAAATTAAAAGTTTTCTCTTTCACTCTTAGTAAATAAATCAAATAGTGATATTTTTAGGGTGATTGAGTGGTAGTAACTAAATGATAACAAATTGAGCCTACAAAGAGGGATGAGAGTAATTCGTTAACCTAACACTATGTTGTCAAAATAGCTACCAGGAGAGAAGGGTGTACAAATTATCCTTGGTTGTTGCTGTGATAAGGGTATAAGACCTGCTCATTATTAGAGTGAGAAGGGTGTGAGGAGGGATTGTTTGATCTTCCTTCCAATATTAATCCATAATATTCCATCCATTTCCCCACTTGAGGTCAATTTTTCTTTGTATCATTCAATAAGAAATTTTCATTAATTGTTAATTGGGTTGAGGGTAACCTACCCATTTATCACAATATGAGGGGTGTGAAGAGTGAGTTATTGATCCTAAAGGAGGTATCGATCCTTCATTTCCCACTTGATGGCTTTCTAGAAAATGATTTGACATTATATCAATAGAATAATTTGGCCTTCCTTTTATATAGTTAGATTAACTATTAGTGTTAGTAATATTTTGTGATAATACCTAAAATCCCTACACAAGGGGTACCTTGAAACATAAAAGCACATAGAGTGTCCACATCACATTCCCCAAGAAAAATATTGATTCATGAAAATTATGAACACAAATAAATATCAAATAATTAATAATTCTAGTATGTCATTTATAATTATATATGTTTTTGCAAATTCTTAAGATGATCGAAATAGTATTGAAGGATCTTGGTTGCATGACATTGAAAGTGCTTGTTTTATTATTGTGTTATTTGCTTAAGTTGTTCTATCAATACTTAGATCTTATATTGAGTGTAATTGTTGAATGCAATTTAGAAAATAATAGAGACATTGTCTAAGGTAATAGACTCCATAGCACCTTAATATCTAGGCAATATATTACATGAATTGTATGCTTTCTACTTCGAGGTTTGACTAGCTTCCGAAAGTTGATAGTTGCAAGAGCCTTATTTATTCTTTCTTCCTACAATTTATTCATGTCCAAGAGGACAACCCATTCTTCTATGTTGTATCCAATATTTTCATCATTTTCTATAGGTTAACATGGGCATGAATGACTTTTCTCTATTGGGTTCTCCCCTACATTGTCTACACAAGCTTCTAAATCTACAACTCCCATGATTCTATTTCCCAATTTACATCCCCCTCGTCCTATTTATAATAATAATAATAATAATAGAAACACACAACAACAACAAAAACAACTATTTTTGTTACAAACTTGGCATATTATTCCTCCAACTACTATAATACTTGCTTGATATCCTAAAAAAACTAGGTCGTCAGGGTTCTTATCATTCTTTGTTACCATTCCCTAAACTCTCCCATACACTTTCACATGGCCTTGCCTAGATCCCCATCCAACCAATGTGAGACCATTTCCACTCTTTAATGTTTACACTAACTTGGGTCACATACCCTTTCACATGGCCTTCTCTAGGTCCTACTCCAACCAATGTGAGATCATTTCTACTCTATAATGTTTACACTAAATTGGGTCTCCCCCCTCTTTCATTGTCATTTTGTCAGCTTCCTCTTTTTGTATTTTGTTTACCCATAATCTCTTGGTATGGAATTTCAAATAAAAATAATAATAAATAAATAAAAGTCAATATGCAATTGAGGCTTTATCAAGTTATGTTAGGGCATTATTAGGTATTAGTAAATATGAATATCTAAACTTAAATGAAGTCATAAATCCATATGTATATCAAGGTTAGCATCAAGGTTTTAAGTATGGGCTTCAAATAAATAAAATAAAATAATTTAAAAGTTAATTTGGCATTGAGGCTTTATCAAGCTATGTTAGAGGGTATTGATAAAGACAACTATGGAAATTTATATTGAAGCCATAAATCCATATGTATTTCAAGGTTAGCATCAAGGTTTTAATGTCATGTTGAAATATTATCAAGATTACAATCAAGAGCATTATTAGATATTGATAAAAATGAATATTGAAAGTTGTAGTGAATTCATAAATCCATATGTATATCAAGGTTAGCATCAAGGCCATGACATTAATGTCATGTTGAAATATTGTCAAAGTTACAATCAAAGAAATAAACAAGGTACTAACAGGATATGTATGAAGATGATAATTATGATGTTTATTGAGATACAATAATACACCATTCATGTCATGATCAAGTATTTTCCCACTTAGATATGTGTTTTAATAACATAAAATATAAACTAATTAAAATACTTTTATCATTTTAATTAACATTTATTAATATTTTTAGAAATATAAATTGAAATTTTAATAATATATATTCTTATGTAACATCTCAATCGATGTAAATTATTTGATTTAAAATAAGATGGAAAATCTACTTTGCTTTTTTGAACTGTAACCAATTAAATATTTTTATTCTTTTCATTCAATGCATAAGATTTTTAGAAATATAAAATAAAATTATATACACTCGTGTTACAAAGTATCTTAGTCAATGTAAATTATCTACTTACTTTTGCCTAATTTGTAAAAATTACCTCAATTTTGAACTTTAACTTTTCTTTGATGGGCTTACCTATCATACAATTAATTTTGTTGAAAGATACATTAATTAAAGTTACCTCACTTTTGGAATTTAGTATTTCTTTGAGTCGGCATACCTATTACACAATTTACTTTTATGATAAATACATTACTTCATATTTAATATAGGTCAAAACAACCAAAACTATAAAATACAAATACAATGAAAATTTGTTTTGTTTTAATCAATGTAAATTATCTACTTACTTTTGCCTAATTTGTAAAAATTACCTCAATTTTGAACTTTAACTTTTCTTTGATGGGCTTACCTATCATACAATTAATTTTGTTGAAAGATACATTAATTAAAGTTACCTCACTTTTGGAATTTAGTATTTCTTTGAGTCATCATACCTATTACACAATTTACTTTAATGATAAATACATTACTTCATATTTAATATAGGTCAAAACAACCAAAACTATAAAATACAAATACAATGAAAATTTGTTTTGTTTTAATTTAATTTCATATGTAATATATTAATTAATTTAGATAAGGCCGCTTGGAGTCTTCTTTAGCTCATATTTTTATGGAAAACCTTAAAAGAACAAAATATGCTACAATTACCTCGACAAAAGATAAAAGGATTAAAGAAGAAGTCGAGCTAAAACTCATTGAAGAATCTCTTGAAATCTTGGAAAGCTAGGAGGGGATGGATATGAGACAGAAGAGAAAAATGAGAGAAAATAGTGGGAATCCTCAAAAAGAAAGATTCTTAATGATATAGAAGATCAATGGAGACTCAAAAGTAGAGCTATTTGGTTAGCTTATGGGGATGAAAAATCTAAGTTCTTTCAAAATTATGCTAAAGGCGGGAATAATATAAATACTATATGGGAAATGAAATAGGCATATGGGGGTATTGCTAAATATTTTGACGAGCTTTCAACTTTGGGGAGAGATCATTTCAAAAGCCTGTTTAGAGCCCAAGAAGAAGCTATAATTGCAGAAGTCATCCAGGTTGCTCGAATTTTCCCTGGATATGTGGAAGAGGAAGAAAATGATATGCTCCTCGCTCCTGTTTCAAAAGGAGAAGTTGAAGGAGTTATTAAATCAATGCAGAAAGATAAGAGCTTGAGACCAGATGGATAGACGGTCAAATTTTTTCAACATTTCTTTGAGCTTGTAGGGGACAAGTTTACTAGGGTGGTGGATGAATCCAAAAAGAGAGGTTATGTTTATGAGCCATTCAACTCCACTTTATTGGCACTAATCCCTAAAATCGATGATCCAAAAAAATTTGAGGATTTCAGGCCCATGTTGCTCTGTAATGTCTGCATAAAATCATTACAAAGATCATAGCTATCCGCCTAAAACCAATCCTCTCCAAAAATATTTCTAGGAAACAATTTGGCTTTCTTGATGGTAGACAAATCCATGAAGCTGTAGGAGTTTCTCAAGAATCTATTCATAGCACGAAGAAGAGAAAAAGGAAAGGTATGATAGTAAAAATTGATCTCTCAAAGGCCTATGATAGAATCAGTTGGTTATATCTACACCTTTTGTTCACTCACCTAGGTTTCGGTATTGGTTTTATCAATTGGGTCATGGGATGCATATCAAATATGAGTTTTGTTATCCTAATTAATGTTGCAGCTTCCCCTTTTTTCCACAATCATAGAAGGCTCAGACAAGGGTGTCCTCTATCACTTCTACTTTTCTTACTAGCGGTCGAAGGACTGATCCAGTTGATTCTTGCATCTAAACGAAGAGGAGAGGTCAAGGAATTGGTGTAGCCAAAAATATGTATATCACCCATCTCATGTTCATAGACGACATTCTCCTGTTCAATGAAGGATTCAAAGGTGATATTCAGTAGCTGAAATTCTCCATCAATCTTTTCCTCAAAGCCACTGGTATGTGTATCAATTATCAGAAGTCCTCTTTAGTTCATTAAGGCTTTTATGCGGCTGAAATCAACAGAGTAATTTCAGTTCTCCATTTTGAAGCAAAGCCTATGATGGACAATTTTAAATATTTAGGTTTCCACCTCAATCTAAATTCCTACAAAAAGCATGACTAAAAATGGTTGTTGGCCAAAATTGAAAAATGAATAAAACATTGGAGTTTCAAGTGGCTATCGAGGGTTGTAAGATTAGTGTTAATTAAATATGCTCTAATTACTACATCAGTTTACTGGATTGCCCTCACTTGCGTACCTAAATGAATTTTGTCCCAGATTCGGAGACTATGTGGTCGATTTTAATGGGTTGGATCAAAGGAGGATGTAGTCCTTCCTTGGGTAGCTTAGGACAAAATAGCCCTCCCAAAGGCCTAGCTGGTTGGGGAATAAAGGCCTTCCCCTTTTTTGCATCTTCTCTTGCAGTACAATCTGGTTGGTGTATATTATCAATTGATAATCTATCAACTGTTGTGGTGAAAATGAAATATATTAACCTTGTTCCCATCGATGAATGGATGCACAGGATGGACAAGAAAACACAAAATGCATCTATTATATGGAAGGTTATTGTGGAATCCTTTAGAATTATTGAAGACGGTCTTGCGTGACATGTAGGGAATGGGGAAAATCCATATTAGGTATTAATCTGTGGGTGGGATGCAGCAATGGTTTTGTTCTTCCAAGGGAGCTAACAAAATCCCTCAATAATCAAGGCATCATCTTTCTGAATCAGATTGCAGATGGAGAAATATCTAGAACTTGGCATCAAGGTTGGAAATCTGCCGCAGATCTCCAAATAGAGCCTCAATCGTGATTTGATTGGTAGATCTATATCAGAGAACTGAATTGCACAAATGTCAAGGTAAGGGATCACCCAGAGGTACTTTGATGGGTACACGCACCCTTAGGCCAATAATCCCCAAAATATGGTTACATTTATCAAATGGACAGGAGATCTTAGGGGGTGTAGTATTGGTGGTGGAAATCACTATGGAAACTGAAATTCCCAACGAATTCAAGACTTTTCTTTTAGTGTCTCCTTACGAACAAGGTGCCCACATGGGATAACTTTCAGAAAAGGAACAAACACGGACCTGGTTGGTGCATAATATGAAAAACTCAGAAGAATCAGTATACTATTTGTTCTTAAATTGTCCTTTCATTATAAAAATATGGGAGGCTACCTTGAGCCTCCTGGGAGTTAGACAGAACTGGAGTGGTCAAATACTGCAGAATCCTAGCAAAATTGGTGGAATTCAGCACAAGATAAAAATTTGAGAAATGTTCCTCCAATAAAGGCATCTTTCGGGACACTCCCTTGTCCCCCTCCCTTATTGCAGCTGAGTGTGATTCAATTTACTCTTTAATTCCCCTCTCATCAACAAATCAAACCCCTCAGATCATCAGAGAGGAACAAATCAATCCACATATTCCTTAGGCATATCTCTATGGTGTGTCAGATGCATAAAATAGATGTGGGGTGGGGCCAGTAATACACATAAATGGCCACTATCTTAAAAGCTTTTGTTGACCTTGGATCAGGATCAAACAACTTTGTTGAATTCTAATCATTGAAATACTTATTATGTTGGACTCAGGAAATTGGGATTGATACAGTTCAAAATTTTGGTGATTATTTAAATGTTGTAAACTGGTTTAATGAAGTTCAGAGATGTCAAAATCACATTTTGATTCCACGCATAGAAGAAATATTACATATTAAAATGGGTTTTGATTCTATATATGTTTTCCACATATACAGGGGGAGGAACTCAAAGGCAGATATCTTTTCTAAAGAGGGTCTGCAACAGGATTTGGGGACATGACGCATGACAGAATCAGAGGATGGGAGGATTTGTGTGTCAAATCAGTAGTTGTATAACAGATGATATGGTTTTTTTTCCATAAGATATGGCAATCTCATTTTACTTTATCTTTTTACTTTTGATGTAGTGTTATCAGTTGTATTCAGTTCATATGTATTGTCACTACTGGTACAATTACTGTTTGGTGGACATATTGTCTATAGTCTCATATAAACAGATATTATGTGTGGGTTGTTTTCTCCATGATATGGGGAGGCCCAGTTATGGGTTTTGCATGTTTTCTGAGTAGCATTCATGGTTTTATTTAGATTCTCTATGTGTTTCCATGTGGATTCACAATTTCAGGAATGTTTAAGGCATCTATAGCTATAACTTTTTATTGACTGAATTAAAAGTTTGATTTTTCTCTGGAAAAAGAAACGTAATTATAAATATTTATTATGAATGATTACTTAATTATAAATACCAAATTTATTATTGTTTTAATAATGTTAATTTGATTGGTGTTATTTTTATTTTTAATGTGATCATCTTTTCATTTTATTCAATGATATTCATCCTATTTTATACTACAGTCAATATAGATTCATTTTAGCTTCAAATCTACTAAGTGTTCAAATCTACTAAGTGTCGAGAGTAATCAAAGCTCTCAAGATACAAATTTCACATATTTATATATAAAAATATTC
>APFE030933278.1:74258-84539 GCA_000404065.3 Pinus taeda
TATAACATAGAGTTTAGGGTTCAACAAATCTGAACAGGGCATATGGTCCTCACCTCTCTAAGCTCTTGATGGATTTAGAGCAAGTTGACTATTTTGAAGCCCTTTATGAATGCCTCCACATATAGTCCTCTTCGGTGAGGTTCCCACACCTCGCACTCTTATCACCCTTCTCCTATCAGAGCACACTCGATGTATCAGTGACTCCACCTCATGACTTGGTTTGTGCATCCTTTTTGTCCCCTCCACTTCCCCCACTCCTACCCCCGGCCCCCCCCACCCCTGATCGATGCGCTCTTCCCCAATCACATTCCTCGCCTGCAAACCCCCCTCTCCTTGCTACAAATTTGTTAGGATACGTCCCTAAATCTCGCTTTCCTTTAGTCGTTTTTCCCCTTTCACCTTCTCCTTGCATGTTAGGAAGTGTAGGCTTAGCGCCTACTTTTTTCCTGGTTACCCCCCCATATTACCTTCTCCTCTCGATTTTATGTGCTACATTCTTACCTAGGAGATGCAAACTCGTGGTGCTTCCTTGAACTCTTGGTGGCCTCCACTACAGCTAGGGTAGAATATTGTTCAAAAATCAAGCAAGAAATGCTTGAAGCATAAGGCATATGAACCTAGTTTGGGTTTAGGAGTCAATATCAAATTTAATGACATCTTTAGGATGTAAGACGTTGTTGTGGTGGGAAAGTTCGCGAGTAAGAGAGTGGGCATGGAAATCACAAGAAGCTCAACTACCAAACATTTCCTTCCAGTGATAGGTTACTCTCCCAAATGCAGTATCTTAGCAAAAGGTTGGATGGGTTGGATCACACACTCTAAGGAGGATGCGGACAAGCTTTTGGATTAGTGATGGTAGTGGATCTCTCAGACACTTTTCCTTAAAAAATGGATAGTGGACTTTGATGCTTGCTTTGAGCAACTAATGATGGTTCTAGTGTGTGAGAGACTCCTAGCACTATCTTTGCAGCTATGGTCAAATGAGGTATTTCAGGAAATCAAGAATATATTAGGGCTCTTTTATGAAGAAGACTCTTCATACAAAAGAACATGTTATATGGAAATGGCAAGAATTCTTGTTGGTCTCAATTTATCATCGGGCCACCCCGACTAAATTTCCATCAAATTGAGCTCAAAAACTCACAAGCAAGTCATCGAATATTAAGGAATCCCATATAATTGCACTTTTTATCACTCATATAGCCATTTGGGGGAGGATTGCCCTAGTGGCAAGATAAAAAAGAAGTGGGTTCAAAAAAATCATAAGGGTTTGGATTCCAACGATACTCCCTCACACAGTATCAACTTTGAAGGGAATATTGCCAAGGAAATTTCTTCTAACCCACCCTTTGGTTCGGATGGAAGGGGGTTGGCTCTAGTGGAAAATATGCAATGCATCCCTAAATCAGTTGTGGACGTACCTCAAGCTAAGCGGGAAATCAATCAAGATAAGTCATAAGGAAAAAAGGAACGGGACCCTCCTGTAGTCTTGGCTTCCTAATCAAGTATGTGGTATTCCTTCTTCCCTCCCCCCCCCCCCCCACCCACCTTCTTTATCTGCCAAATTTTGATGTTTCACTCTCTCAATATCAACAAAATTCTCCTCTTAAGGAACTACTCCCCCCCCATCACCTTTGCTTCCCTTCCTACTCTCCCCCCTTCACCCCTTGTTATCCTCCCCTTCCCCTAACACCAATCTATCTCTTCTCTCAAGGGACTCATTTCCCCATGTTCCTTTTGTTTCAATTAAACATCTCTACAAATTGTGTTCAACGTCAATTGACTCGATACAAACCGATATAAAAAAGGGAGTTTTCACCCCTAAGCCAAGGGAAGGTCTTAGATTTATAGATGACCTATTACCTCAAGGCTCGAGAAAGGGTGGAAAATTCTTTATTTCCTTAGTAAAGGAGCAAGCCTCCTCGATGATAAAACAAGGGAAGAAGCGGTATATTATTAGGGCTCTTATATCAGTTGGCCCCATGAGGATTTTAAAATGAGACTTCTTTCTCTTAATATTCAGGAGTTGGCCAACCCCTCAAAAACCTTGGCCTTAAAGAGGTTAATTACATCCCTCTCACCTCACATTATCTTTCTACAAGAAACTATGATCAATAGTCCTAAGGTGGAGTCCCTTTTATCTCCCCTCCTCCCATATTGGTATTTTCATCATATTAATGCATTGGGGAAATCTGGAGGTTTGATTACGGGGTGGAATTATGATGTTCTACATTGTTCCTTGGCATGGACCTCAGGTCTTGTATTGATACCACTTTCACTATAAGAGATGATGGTTTTAAACTCGCTGGAATCAATGTTTATGGGGTGTATGTGGAAGGGAAAATGTTATGGGAAAACATTTTCAGACTCCCCTACTTTGGTTTGGAACCAATATGCTTAGGGGGCAACATTTAATTTTACATTAGGCTAATCCAAAATTTGGGGGCCCTTCACACACTCTGATCCAATGGCAGACTATTTTTTGGACAATATTTAGAATTTAGGAATGGTAGATATCCTCCCTGAAAAGTTTCTTCCAACTTGTTCAAACAATAGAATAGGTCAATATATTTCCAAAAGGTTGGATCATTTTCTCATCACTGAAAATTTTCTAGACCAACCCTTTCATATTCGTCAATTGGTAGACTCAGGGGGCCTTGGATCATCGCCCAATCATTATGGACATGATTCCCAACTCATAAAAGCTTTTAGGGCCCTTCAAATTCAATATCAATTAGCTTGATCACCCTTTTCTCATAGAAACAATTAAGATACAATGGTACCCCTACTATCCAACTTGGGGATCATCCCCCCAATCCAATTTTAGGAAAATTTAAAAAGGGCCAAAAAATCATCATGCAATGGGTTAGAAAGAAGAAATGTTGGGACAAAAATTCTTTAGTGGAAATAGAATGAAAATTAAAGGATCTTCTGATGAATCAGGATCCCTCCTCGCTCTCCGAGGAGAAATAATTAATCCAAAAATACCTTGAAGCAAGGAAGAGAGCCCTCCTTTGTGAAAAGGGGAAAGAATTGTGTATGAAGAGTAAGCCCTCTGGTTGCGGGTTGGTGATGAAAACACAAAATTCTTTCACAAAATTGCAAATCATAGGAAGGCCATAAATATGATTTGGGAGATAAACGGGGATGATGGATCAAAATCCATATCTTTCAAGGATATCTCAAATGAGGGTGTGTCATACTTCAAAGATATCTTTAAGTCGCCAGGAAGAGAAAATATAGAAAATATACTTCAAATATCAGCTTTATTTCCTCGTTTCATGTATGATGTCAATAATGATGAGTTAATAAAGGAAGTTATAAAGCCAAAGTTGCAGGTTGTCCTCCACAACTTCCAAAAGGGTAAAAGTATCAGTGCATACAGGCTCTCTATTGAATTCAATTTGGCCTATTATGATTTTATTGGATATGATCTACTACAAGTTGTGAATATAATAGATAGCAAGGAAAAATACTCGCCCCTTTCAATTCCACATTCATTTCCCTCATCCTCAAATATGATAAGCCTAGTTCCTTTGATCAATTCCAATCCATCTCTCTTTTTAACTTTGTCTACAATATTATCTCAAAAATCATTTCCCTTCACATAAAACCCATCCTATCAAATCAAATATCATTAGAATAGTTTGGCTTTATGAAGGATGGGAAAATTTGTGAAGTTATTGGGTTAGCAAAGGTGGGCCTTCATTCTATTTGTGCTAGGAAGAAAAAGGTTGTTATATACAAGGTGGATTAGGCAGTGGGGACTAGGTCTTTTGACCAGACTTTATCTAAGGCCAAAGTGCCATATGAATGTTGTGGCATCTAATCTCAATGTATCTTATTTTTACTCTAAATAAAATATATGCTATTTTTCCTTAGAAATAAATAAATAAATATATGTATATGTATATGTATAGAGAGAGAGAGAGAGATTTTATTGTAAGTATTTATATATGAATATTGTTGTCTATGGCATTTGGATTGCTCACGACTATAAAAACCCTAATCTTTAGTTGTTCCATTTCAATGACTGTGTCAACCCCTACACATGGTGGGCACTATGGGAGGGAGTGGTACTCCCTCCAATAATAATAGTGTGGTTGGAAGTAGCCATTCCAAGGAACCAACAAAACATTCAGGAAAAAATGTATCTTAGGTGCATACAACAATGAATTATGGTGAATCTATCCAAGAAAACATGACTCCAAGCAATGCTCAATCCAAACATTGACCCCTAGGAAGTTGCCTCCAAAAAGTTGTTATAGACCTAAAGTTTGGGGTTAGATCCACTCATACCAGAGAATACATACAATACATTAAATACCATGCCCTCCTCAAAGAATTTCTAGGGCTTTGGCCCTCAAGAAAATTCATATCCTTGTGGATCCAAAAAAATGAAAACCCAAGGGTCAAATCAAGATTGAACTAGGATCCAAGGTCTTTTTTACCATCATATTTGCTAGCATTGAAGATAGGATGAAAATATTTGAAAATGGTATTTACTTTTCTAATTCAGTTAGGTTATACTTATGATTTTGGATAGATCATTTTGTGCTAGACAAGGAGGACTTTACAACTACTCTAGTTTGGACTTATGTGTATTCCTTGCATAGAGAATTCTTGGATGAATAAATATTTGCATGTATTGGAAATGCCCTGGGGCGTTTTTTTAAGATCTCCAAGGCCATGAAACATGCCGAGTATATATATCCTACATCTACATTTGCATTGAAATGAATATTTATGAACCCTTGCCTTATTCCATTGACATTTACTACCATGATGATATCTTGAAGCAAACCCTCGATTACTAGCATTTTCCCTTTATATGTCATCACTACCATGAATATAGTCATCTCTACAAGAATTTCCCTCTTCCTTTCCCAGTAGTTTCCCATAATTAGATGGTAATCAAATATCCTTAAGGCTTCATCAAACCTAACAATCATCTTCGAAACTCCCCCTCTCCCCCCACCCCCCACCCTTGACTCTATCCTCACAATATGGAAACATCCCTAAAATGAGCAATAGCATTGGTCCTTTATCCAACCTTAACCTACCATCCAATCCTTTAGATTATATTCTTATCAACCTTAAAATGCCTGATTCGACCAACCCTAAGGTTTTAGGGGAAAAAACAATGGCTAATACCTCTATCCCTAAAGATGTTTTGGGACTGGTCTTTCAAGAAGTTATCATGGAAAAAATAGAGGAGGAACAAAACAATGAGGAAGTTGAAGTTATGGATCTTGATGCTCTAGATCTACCCAATATTACAAGGGCTTGGAAGGTCGAATATCTTAATTCCATCCCTGAATACCAAGTTAAAATCTCAAGTAAAGCCTTTCTCAAATTATGCCTTCAAGCATAAAAAGTAACCTTAGAAACTTCTAGCTCTAACTTGCTTGGGGTTCAAACTCATCCCTTGAAAGATCCCCCCAAGCCCTACAAAGAAGAGAAGAGAAAAGGTCAAGAAAGCAACCAACAAATCCTAAAACATTTGGTGAAATGTTGGTCAAATCAGGAAGAAGCAAATTGATACTATAGGTTTATCCCTTCACCAATCACCCTCACCCCCAAATGAAAGTTATCTCTTGTAACTTTAGGGGCCTCAACTGTAAAGGAAAATAGAGGCTCCTAAAGGAAAAATGGAAATTAGTTCATCTGGATTTTTTATGGTTCAAGAAGCTAAAAATTCTTGTGAAGCAATATAACTAATTGCCTCAAAAAGGGGTATGGGTTTTCAATCAATGGAAATAGATGCTCAAGGACAGGGGGTGGCCTCGCCATATTTTAGAACGCTTAGGAGGTCTTTGTCCTTAATATGTTTGCAGCTTAGAGGATATTGACTATATAATTCATATTAATCAAATCCATCGACATATTCTTCCTCTCTAATATTTATGGTCCCACACTTCCTAGTGACAAAGCCAATTCTTAAATTGGTTGCTCAAACCCATACATGTGAGCACCCCTTGGATTCTTGGTAGAAAATTTAGTCTAATTAGATTGTTATTCAAGAAAAATAAGGGGCATCATCAAATTAGAGGAAGAATCCATTATTTTCCAGGACCTTATGGCTTCCACCCACCTTTTAGATTTGAACACCATCAATGGCATATACCATTGGAATAATCATACAGGAGGATCACAATAGGTAGCATCTAGATTGGAATGTTTCCACATTTCATATAATATCATGGCTCGATACATCTTCATGGAAACCTCTATTCTCCTTCGTCATGCTTCAAATCATTGGCATATCAATCTTGATTTAGACATCAAAGTCCAACCCAAAAAATTATTGTTTTTCTTTGAAAGATTTTGGTTACATCATCTGGAGTTTTAGGAAAAAAAAAAGAGAAACAAAGAATGGTGATCTGAAGTGGAAGGTTTAGATGGATTTTCCATGTATCATCTAAAACAAAAGCTCAAATATATTAAGAGCCAACTCAAACAAAGGAACAAAGAGGATTCCAAAACAGCCTTCAAGCAAAGAAATATTTGGAAGCCCAGATGGAAGTGATTCAACATAAGCTATCAAACAAGGTATATCAAAGGAACTAATTAAAGAAGAGGTCGAGCTTCTCATTCAATGAGAAGATAGAAGGAAATAGGAAGAGATTCTTTGGCAAAAAAAATCCAAGATATGTTGGTTAAGAGAGGGAGAAAAAAACACTACCTTTTTTCACAACTCAATGCTACAACATAGGCATCATAATCATATATCCTCTCTTACAAATCAAAATGGAGTCAAACTCCAAGACCATGGAACCTATTAGAGAAATTTTGAGGTCTAAAATGGGCATCCTAAGGAATATTATAAAATAATAGTGGAAATAATAAAATAATATTAGATTACTTGAGTCAAATTTTAGAGGAAAAAAAAAACCTATTTTTTCCACTAGTATTTTCAACTCATCTCCCTATGATTTTACTCAAAATATGAGTTGAAATTTTTTTTATTTTTTTTTTTTTTTTGGGTGAATCATTCCCCATGTTGACATCATCATATTGAATCCTATTGGTACTTATAAAGTACATTTTTGTTTTGAGACTCATTTTTCACCTCAAAATTTCTCTAATTTGAAATTGAATAGGAATTGGAATAATTTTATAGAGATATACTATCAAAATCTCCCTCATGGTGCCCTATGGCTCCTCGTCATAAATAATATTTGGGAATCTATTGCTACAAAGTGTTGGACCATGCAGGACTATCAAGCCAGTGCATATGAAATTTCTATCCTCCAATATTGACATCTGCATCAAGGATCACACTCTCCCTTGCCCACTCCCTCTGGCCCCACCTCCAAATCTCCATCCTAACATCCTCCACCAATCGATTTCCTCAAGTTGAATTCGGATGGGGTTTCCAAAGGTAACATAAGATCTATATGGAGGAGTTCTCAGAGATCATCATGGTGCGCTTCATTATATATATTGGGGTCTCTTGGGACACAAAAGTAATAGTGTATCTAAACTAAAGGCTTTATAATAAGGTCTATAGGTTACTCAAACCCTTGTCTACTCCAAACTTACTGTGAAAGGGGACTCTCAAATTGTTGTCAACATGATCTTCAAAATTATCAATGGCACTCCCTAAAGAAAAATTTCTCACAATTGACATATTGGAAGAACCATGGAAAAAGCTGTTAATCTCCTTCTTTCCATATCACGAGCCCTCTTGAACTCTTCCTCCTAACTCTCCTGTAAGAATGGCAGTAAGGAATTAGCTTAGAAGGATTATTCTTCCCTAGATGGGGTTTCTATAGAAAGACATGTGGTGTGGGGGGGGGGTGTTGAGGGTTTGGTGCACTGGTGCCATCCCACCAAGTATCAGGGATGGTGGACATGGAAGCACGACCCACCTCCCTACCCACCTAGCCATGACAATAATGATACATCAACCTACTTTTCATGACATTGTATGAGAATTCACCACTCTTTAATGGCATAGGGTAAACATTCTAACGTGAGATTAATGGAGGATATCAAGTATAATTTTTTTATACCTTGGAAGGAAATGATGAATTATCCTTAGTTGTCAGATGAAATTGTTTATCCAAGATTCCCCATGCATATTGGTCATTTTTAGAGGTGGGAGGATCTCATTTTGCTCAACATCCCCACCTTGCACATAAGGAAAATTAATGGAAATTTACAAGGGGTTTCAAATCAAAATTTATGATCATTCATGGTTGGGACACACTCAATTTAGCTAGTTACACTTTAGGTATTATGATGACTAGCCTTTATATCTCTTGTTGTTGATGATTTTTGGCTTTGCAGTTTCTTATGCTCTCTAGCAGGTTCGTCGATCATGTTTTTTGTTTCTTTTTCATGATTTGGAAAGCTTGGTTGGATATGCCATGACTTTTCCTCCAACTTTCCTATTTCCTCAATTGTAGTTTCACAATGTTTGTCGGCCAGTGATTCTTTAGTTACTCCAGTGTTTGGGAATCCCATGGAGCCTCAAACCCCTGACATCTCTTCTAGTTGCACTTACCCCTTCCTTTCTTGTGCAACCTCCTGGTTTTCCATCTCATGCTACCCCTTTCCCAAAGCAGTTCCTTCTTAGCGGGCATGTTGATTATCTTATCGTTTGGGTTACAATGTCCCTTCAGCGGGCTAGAGTTCAATGTAGAGTATTGTACTATAGTGAGCATGGGAGCTCTTGCACCTAGCAAGGAGCATAGAGCTATGCTTCCAAGTATCAAGAGCACACTCCTCAGCTGATCCAAGAGGAGATAACACAGGTGGAGTGTGAACTAGCTAATGAGCATCATTTCTTGAAAAAATTGGAAGTGTTAGCCGAGGAGACAAACTAGGTCTCAGACACACGTTACATCAAAGGTCACTATAGCCAATACATTTACATTAATTATATGTATTTGCATATGAAATTATTTCTAGCAAGAGTTTTACTTGATAGGAATGAAGCCAAAGAGGAAAATTTATTATTTTTTTATGAGATGTGGTTGCATATAACCTCCATGGATCACAGGCTCAAGAGAATATAGACTCATATGGCCATTCCCCCTAACCGAAGTTGCTCTCTGTGCAGCAACAAGGAGCCCATTCCTATGGAAGCCTCTAAATCTAATAAATCTAGATGATAGTTTTTTATGTTTTGTATTTTTATTCCCATCTACACTTTTTTTTTCCTTTCAGTTTAAGAATGACCATAGAGGCCTCGCAAAACAGACTAGTTTTTTTGTATTTTGGATAATCATCAACAAAAAAATTATTTGGCTACTGCTAAATTGAAATTTTGTTGTCCTTAGTGGCCAGCCAAAAAGAACCTCATAGTATTTTGATGCACACTCTTGAATTTCAAGAATATAATGTTTATCCATATATATATATAAAGTTATGAAATATTATGATTATTATTAGAAATCATTAAATGTCATTTTGAATGTTGAATTTAATTTTAAGTTTGGAATGTCTTAAGCTATTTTTTTAAATGTAGATTTTCTTAAAATAATATAGAGAAGTTTATAATTTGTTTTACAATATTTTGTAATAAAAAGTGAATATGTATTTATAATTTTAGTAAACTTTGGAAAAAACTATTATAATTTAGTTGTTAATTTAGCAATAGGGATTGATATTATTGGTTTTTTTGTGGATTGATATTATTGGTTATTATTTGTGAAAGCAGGTTGACTCATCACCCTTACTAAGAAAAACTACATTACCTGGAATAATGTGTTGTTTAGATGATTTTGGGTCTTTGGCTATTAACTCTCCTTACGTCCAAGAAAGATAAACTCATAGCCAAGTAAAACAATTTTAAGTTGTACTTCACGACTATTTATAAGTTTTATTTAGCTTAAATTTTTATTTACTCATTATTATTTTCAAATAAATGTAATCTATATTTATGTGTTTATTTACATATCATACGGTTTAAGTGGATTTAGTTAAGAATTATGTATTTTTCTTTCAAAACAATATGTTAAATTTTAGAATGGGATTGTGTATGTATTGGGAGTAAGTTGATGTTTGTGAATATTTGTGACCTATTGATAAGGTATTAATGTTTATAGAGCAATATATTACTAGCCTATATTCATTTCAGTGTGGAGAGGGATTAAATCTCTTGAGTTGCAAACTTCTTTTAGAGTGAAAAGAGATTTGATCTCTCTCGGCCCTTGGTAGATTTCGAGTTAAGATGAATCTAGGCTAGTCTTCCCCCTTTAAATAGGCTATATTCCACATGACCACAGGTGAATACAATGAGTCAATAAGCTATTTTTTTTCCCAAGTCAA
>APFE030933278.1:85984-103864 GCA_000404065.3 Pinus taeda
TATATATATATATCAATTTAAAATATTTAATTATTGGGGGTTTTCGCAATGCATTATATTAGATATCATTTTCGGGATTCAGCTGCGTTAAGTCACTCATTTATGACCATTTCCATGAGAGATTGTCATAACTGACTAATTTCTCATGATTTTTTAGAAATCCACTTAGCACTCCTTGCATCAGATTCATTTATGACCATTTACATGAGAGATAGTCGTAACTGACTAATTTCTCATGATTTTTTAGAAATCCACTTAGCACTCCTTGCATCGGGTGATGCTCACAGGGGTGAAGAAGTGGGATTGAAACTAATGAAATAAATCACATAGTCTGAGGCTTGCACCTGGTAACCAGGACTTCCCGGGAGGTCACCCATCCCAGATCGCCTCTGGCTCAAGCGCGCTTTACTGTGGAGTTTTCCCCACAATCAAGCCCACTTAGCTTGCTACCCCATTTGCAAAACCTTAGCAAGTATAGTGCCTCATGAACCATTCAAGTAGAGTTCCCTTCACTTTTTTGAATTAAGTATTGGGGGTTTTCGCAATGCATTATATTAGATATCATTTTTCATCTATGACCATTTCCATGAGAGATAGTCGTAACTAGCTAATTTCTCATGATTTTTGAATAATCCACTTAGCACTCATTGCATTGGGTGATTCTCACAGGGGTGAAGAAGTGGGATTGGAACTAGTGAAATAAATCACATAGCATCAATCATCACTTCCGGGGCTTGCACCCGGTAACCAGGACTTCCCGGGTGGTCACCCATCCCAAATCGCCTCTGGCTCAAGCACGCTTAACTTTGGAGTTTTCCCCACAATCAAGCCCACTTAGCTTGCTACCCTATTTGCAAAACCTTAACAAGTATTGTGCTTCATGAACCATTCAAATAGAATTTCCTTCACTTTTTTGAATTAAGTATTTGGAGTTTTCGCACTGCATTATATTAGATATCATTTTCGAGATTCAATTGCATTAATCCCAAGAATGATATCTAATATTAAAATATTTCTTTAATGATTTGTTTTTTAAATTTCTTTCATAGGTTTATATTAACGAGAGATACAACTAAAAGTAGCAAAATGAGATACCCTACTATTCGAGGAAAACTCCTTAATGATAAACTCAAGCGAACATGTTACATTATCCTAATTTAAAGCCAAAAAATCTAAAATTAGATAAGAAATATTATCATCGAGATTTACTTTTAATGAATTATAAACTTTTGTAAGCTTACTCTACAACCAAAGGATATGCATTGCTCTCATAACGTGCTCGTGAAGTTTTCAGCCATAAACGTATAAATCAATCATTGTAGAGACGCACACGTTAAAAGAGAATTTACGTAATAGTTTCGCCAAATTGACTTAAATTAAAAATAAATTATTTTTGTTTGAATTTTGTTTTTATTAAGAAAGACGTTGGATAAAAGTTTTATCTTATCCATGAAACTCATGTAAAGATTTTTTTTTTTTTAAATTATATTGAAGTTACCTTCATACTAAGCATATATCATATGTCGAATTTTTTAAGTAAAACAAAACTTAACTTCTTTAATTTTAAAATTTTAAAAGTAATTTGTTTTCTAATTTTACTAATTAATTTTTTTAAAAATGGAATAACTTTCAACCCTGTGTATATAAAAAAACATTAAGTACAGTAGATAATTAGTTTCTTATCTAAGAAAAAAACATTTGTGTGAAAAAATTAATTGTGTTGATCTAATATGTATTTACTTGTATTAATATGAAGTTGAAATTTTATATCGGTTGGACTTTAGATTGAAGTATTCATTGCGTTTTTTAAAGTTATGGTTTATATGCGGTGTTATTTTTAATACTTAATTAATTAACATTGGTTTTTTTAAGAATTTATTTGAAATTTTAGTAATTTATTCATTATATTTACTATATAAGTATATTTAAGTGTATATTTATTAATTAGATTTAATGTATATATAAGTGTGTTATTAAATATATAATGGAATAGCTTAAATATATAGTAATTGGAAATACGGAAACATATGTTTATAATCATTTTTAAGTACGGTCACAATTAATGTATGAATAAATTCGTTGTTATAATATAAAAGAGAGGTTTAATTATATAAATGTGAAATATGAAATGAATGTTTATATTTAATGAAATTGGTCAAGAAGTTGATTGTATAAGAGTGTTTTATTAACTAATTATAGGAATCCAATGCAAATGACACCTCCATGATATGTTATGAGGCTAGTAGTAGGGAAGAAGTTAACTATGAGCTAGTAACATACTCAACCAAAACCATATTGCTCATCAATTAACAAATATATTTCATACAAAATACTCTAGGAACCTCATACAACCATCATCGCCCTTGAAACTCTCTCTCACTTTTGTGCAAAACACAACCTGGACTTTTCCCTTCTTTAATATATAATCCCTTTGTAACACCCTCCTCCCACATTTACCCAAGTTCATCGGTCTACCGAGGTAAACATGTGACGAAGAGTTACTATGATATGATTCAACCTCCTAAGTACAGTTAAGGAAGTGGAATCGACAAACCAAAATCTTACTGACCTTCCTTAGGAGTTACAAGACCCACGGGAAATAAACCACTTCCCCAGGTTCCCAAACCCTGAGTCAGATTGCTTTTTCACTTACCTGAACTCCCAATCGCATGCAAAAGCCTGCATCCATGCGATTGTAGGCCTCCAGTCACATGCATAAGCCTGCAAATGAGCAGTTGTGGTCTCATTTTCCCATTTTTGTGCATGTAACCGCGAAATGTGTGCCACCTTTTCAAGGTTGGACTCCATAGCACTGGCTAGAACTTGATGAAAATTTCCAAAACAATAAATGACACAAAGACAAAGGCTCTAGCATAAAACTTGATCAAGGTCTTCACCAAACCAAGCCCAATCATGACAGACATTTCATCAAACATATGGCATACATGTAATATACAGGTCATGAATGCATACCTGAACATAGGGATCTAATACTTATATGAGAATAATCAAGAAGGTCTAATGCCCTCTCATAAAACCTCAATACCTGCAAAGAAATCCAATTGTAGTCGTTGATCTCGTTGTCCCCTTGCACTTTCCTATTTTTCCTTTGCCTTCTTTCTCAAAATCCAAAGTATGCCACAATGCTCCAAGAAACTCTAAGTGCACAAGATTATGAGAGAGAGAGAATGAGAGTGTGCTTAACTCCAAATTATCAAAAGGCTAACATTGACAAAAGCCATGAACTGATCCTCAAAAGCCTTTTTATTATTGAGGCCTCTAATTTCTTCATTTTCCTTCATTTTTCCTTCAATTTTCCTCACAGGCAATTATGTGACCTTTCACCTTCCCTTTCTCCTATTTTCCTTTATTTTCATAAGTAAATGCCAATATAATGCCTCTTTGCCTTTGCCAATTTCCATAGCCACTAATTAATCGAAAGTGACACCCACTAAGACTTTTTGGCCACCATTCAGCTTGGAATATGTGTCCCATGACCTTGGTCTTATATTTTTTACATGGAAATTTAACTAAGGTTGTTACAGAACCCTCCCCCTTGGGGGAACACCATCCTCGGTGTTCTATGACACCTATAACCAATAAGATGGCTAAAAATCAATACATACTACCCATGGAGCTTTATAACACAGCTCGTTGCAATATTTACAATGACCATTGTTGAAACATGAAAAACATACCATTTACTGGAGCTTTATAACACAGCTCATTGCGGTATTTACAATAACAACCACATATATACTCATACGCATTTTCTTCAACCAAAAAATAATCATATTGTCTATGGAGCTTTAAAAATCTAGCTCGATATAGTATTTAGAATAATATACACATTTGCTCAACTAATAAAAGGATATGATACCCAAATCAACAACAAGGGAATTCAGAGGCTTACACCTCCACCCTCAAAAGTACTACCAGGATTCACCTCCTTCCCAAGAAGTCTAGAGTACATTGTCAAGGTCAAAATCTACATCCAATGTCTAGTGCTAATATCCTTGCACTACTTGTTCTCTCAGTGAACAATTACCGGCTCATTGTTCTGTGCCACACTCCCCAATGTGTTTTTGATTCCATCTGGCAATGCTAATGACTAAAACAAATGTATTCCCAAACCTTACCTTATTTTCTACATAGTCCCTCAGGCAATCCGATCACCCCCTTCTGTGCAGTCAGACATCTTCCAAGTTTTGCGAGCATCCCCTTCTCTACTACATAGTCCCTCGGGTGACCCCTCCCTTGTCAAGGTTTCCTCGCATTGGAAGTTCCAAAAACCAAGGCATATCCCTACCTCAAAACCATCATGTCGGTCATAGCATGCTCATGGCAATCAATGGACATTATTGGGTACTAATATCCCACAATGCCTTGCTCTTGAAGTGCT
This sequence comes from Pinus taeda, assembly GCA_000404065.3. NCBI lineage: Eukaryota > Viridiplantae > Streptophyta > Pinopsida > Pinales > Pinaceae > Pinus > Pinus taeda. Next base: position 90,387 of record APFE030933278.1, read on the forward strand.
TTACCAACATATTGTTTCCTATTCCAATTGCTTTTGTTGTTGCTGCTAATTCTTGCAATCAGTTTCAACCACCCAAATGAGGCATTTTCATACTTTCTTGTACCAAGCACATAGTTTCCATTAGATTCAAATGAATTGAAATAAACTCAAATCATACCTCATTGGTAGCTCATCAATAAGGTGCACTTATAATTGTGTTTACTTCTTATCACAATAAGTCAAACTAGTTGTTTGATCAAATCATCATGTATAAACATATCACATCTAGTAAGCTCAAAAATTAACCATCATAAATCATAATCCTAAATCACATATAACCATCATAAATCAGAGTCATAAATCACATGCAACCATCATAAATCAGAATCATATATTACATGCAAAATAAAAATTGAATTAAAATGCTGATACTTATCCTTTAAATGGTTCTTTGCTTCTACCTTTGTTCTTTGCCCTTTTCGTACACATACCGGATTAGCTGCCATCCCCGGCAAGCACCTAGTACCTTCTCTTATCTTCAATCACATACACATACATACAATGTACATAAGACGCATACACCCACATATGGTATGCCACACAACACATACACCTACACTTGACATACAACACAACACATACACCTGCACCCGATATATAACACAACACATAAACCTACACCCAGTGTACAACACAACACATTCGCCTACACCTGGTGTACAACACAACACATACACTCACACCCAGTGTACAACACAATACATATATATACACACCATACAATACAATGAATACATAAGTCATGACACAATGAATACACAATACACATAACATAGTACCACACGTATACAACACAACATGTACAATATGTACACAATACCACGTGTACACAACACTTATTGCACAACATGTACAAAACACCACCTACACAACACCAACTTCACAACATGTACATAACACCACATATACATAGCATCGCCTGCATAATGTGAACATAGCACCACATGTACATAACACCACCTGCACAATGTGTACACATTACCATGTGTACACAACACTACCTGCATGACATGTACAGAGCACCACATGTAAACAACACCACGTACACAACGTGTAAATAACACCACATGTACAACATGCACACCGCACCATATATACACAACACCACATATGCAACATGCACACAGCACCGCATATGCAACATGCACACAACATATACAACATGCACACAACACTATATGTACACAACACCACATATCCAACATGCACACAACACTGTATGTACACAGTACCGCACATACAACATGCACACAACACCATAGGTACAACAGATACACAACAGTAGTACTACACATCCAGAAACCACATTGTTTCTACCAAGAAACCTTGCCTCTAGTGTCTTTCCACCAGCCATGCTTGTCCCAGCATCCCACAGACCACACTACTTTCATTTCATTGATGTATCCCTCTGCATTACCTATCCATAACATAAACATAGACATAGTATAATCACATAATATCAATTCATATCCACATGATACTAACCTCATAAACCTGTTAGGGCTACTCTTCCCACTTAATTCCTCATAAACCAAGAACTCCCTCATGACATTCACCTACATAAGCAATCATTCCTCCACAAAAATGAGTCACGATGACCCTATCAGACAACAACATACATACATACATATATACATATAAATGTCAACATAAAATAACCATGATCCCTGACTACCCTATTAAACAATGTCATATATATATATATATATATATATAGATAGATATATAATATATATTTTATATATAATAGTATAATATATAGATAGATAGATAGATAGATAAACACTAGCATAAAACAATCATGATCTGTGATGACCTTATTAAACAATGGCATACATACATGTCTATACACCTATATAGACATCAACATAATCATGATTACAACATAGTTACCACATATCACAAGGTCAAGGTTAAGAGAACTCCCTTTATCCGTGCGCAACATGCACAACATTGAGAGCAATAGTTTCCAATTTAGCCAAGGCATCTGATACCTCAAATCCATTTACTTTACCTTTATGTTACTGGTGATTATTCTTCCACCGTCCATTTACCCCAATGGACCTAACCAATCCAACCGGTTGTCATATTCTTGTGTTTAGCTTCCTTGTATTCATCCATAGGCTTCATTTGGGTCTTACATTAACTGTTAGGTTTCATTCAACTCTCCCCTAGCTCCATTAATCTTCCTTTTTCCCAAACCAATTCCCAAGACCCTGAAGACATAAAAGGAAATAACAAGAAGAAAACCATGAAAAAACAATAGCAATATGACACCACAAGCAAAGTGGTATGGCCATACACTAGATATAAGAAAAATTGCAAATCAAGCACAAACAAATAAAAAAGCACCAAAAGCATAAGACTAGCAACAAGCACATGACTCAGTCCCCAATGGTTCCCAATGCTTCCAAGGGAAAGCTCAACTTGATCCTTCTTCAAGATTTCATAGTAGCCGCTTTTGTCATGCAGTTCCCTGCATCATACTCTCATAAACACATAACTGTGAGTGCATAAATAAACATAACAATATATCGGTTACCTTACCTTGTTGCAATTAAGTCTTATTATGTACTGTCACATAACCTATTTGTTAGCTATGTAAACAAATCAAATATTACCTTATCATGCTAATACCAAACATGTGGCCCTACGACTCTTCGCACATGTCAATCACATTTTCCAAAGATCAAGACATCGTATTTATTAATTTGAAATCAACCTTTACCAAGACTAACAACCATGTCATAATCTACTCAGTCATTAATCATGATACTACAATTAGCACCTACTTGCACTCAAGGACGTATATGTTCTCTCAACACATATCATGTTAGTACAATTGTCTTAAAGAAAGATCATTCCTTCATGCAATCTTATAGACATACATACTCACGTCATGCAATTAATCAAACATTCAGACATTCTATAAACATACCATATTAGATAAACCAAATAGACAACATAATCGAACTCGTACCTAAAATGTGTCTCAGGGGAGGCTATCACATCTGCACAAGTCAGTCCATATTAGTATGACCCCTATCACAAAAATATTGGCTCAAACTGAGTATCATAACCATATCCATCTGCACATGCCAATCTAGTTTAACATGATAAATATAACATCAAGATCTTAACTTTAATGACCATAATCATCACACATATGATCGCAATGCATATAACAACAAGTTACTATCACTATGACTACTCAATGCATGTATATATAACTGCATTGATTAACTAGCATTTATCATGCATGTAACCATAACAACATTAGATTGACAAGCATGTACATAACCATAATTCTTAGGACAACCATTAACCAACATACCTGCATGCCCAACATGCAAACTTGTATGATGATCTGCTCTTGAGGTCCAGTGCTACAACCTTGCGCTAATAATTTGCTTCTCCTATTGTATCTTAGCCAACATATCCACATCATGATGACAAAAATGCGACAATGACTATCACAATGCATGCATAAAAATCACATAGACAACTAACATGCATGCATGAAAACACATTTTTCCCATCCAATCCAAGTGTTGAACCATGTTCTATTACCACCTTGTGGTATCAGATATTACCCAAAGAGAATAAAAACTCGGTCTGATACCATTCTGTGGTATCTGATATTACCCAAAGAGACTGAAACCTGCTCTGATACCACTCTGTAACACCCTCCTCCCACATTTACCCAAGTTCACAGTCTACTGGGGTAAACATGTGACAAAGAGTTACTTTGATATGATTCAATATCCTAGGTATAGTTAAGGAAGTGGAATCGACAAACTAAAACCTTATTGACCTTCCTCAAGAACTATAGGACCCATAGGAGCTAAATGACCACTCTAAGTGCCCAAACCCTGAGTCAGATTTATTTTTCACTAACCCGGACTCCCATTCACATGCATAAGACTGCATCCATGTGACTGTAGGCCTCCAATCACATGTATAATCCTGCAAGGGAGTGACTGCAGTCTCATTTTCCCAGTATTGTGCTTGCAACCGCGAAATTTGTGCCACCTTTTCAAGGCTAGACTCCAAAGCACTGACCAAAACTTGATGAAACTTTCCAAAACAATAAATGACACAAAGACAAAGGATATAACACAAAAAATGATCAAGGACTTGACCTAACCAAGCCCAACCATGACAAACATTTTGTCAAACATTTGGAAGACATGTAATATACAAGTCATGAATGTATACCTGAACATAGGGGTCTGATACTTATCTGATAATTATCAAGAAAGTCTAATTCCCTCTCATAATAGTTGCAATAACATTTGTTAGTCCATGCATTCATCAAACATGTCAACAACCATAGACATTATACATCATATGATCAACATATAACCAACGAATAACCAACATAGAAACTAGCACATAACCAACATATAAACAATGGAAACTCAACCATAATATCACCATCATAATCAATACATATGCTCATAGATCACAATAAAAAATACATCTTGTTAAAATATGAAAATGCCAACCAAGTCAAGGAATTCCACGTACCAATCGACCATAGATTGGGTTGAACAAAATATTTCTTTCAGTCAATCACCCCCGCACCATATTCCAAGTGTGAATGTGGGATCTCATGGAATAACCAAAACAAAACCAAACCAGGGCTTCCAGAGGATAGACCACCTCAAACCTCAACCAGTGATTCCACCGCACGATGAGACATCACTAACCATCACTAGATTGGTCTCTACCCAATCTATCTAGGGCTCTGGAGCATCTATTCCAACCCGGCTCATGGACTAGTAACTCGACCCACCAAGGGCTCTAGAGCATTTGTCTAACCAAGGCTTCTAAGGCTAGTAACTCAACCCAAGTTGGTCCAAGGCTTCTAGAGCATTTTTAGAACCAAGAATCTAGGAACTAATAACTCAACCCACAACCATAAGGAACATGAGCACCAAAAAAAAAATCAAACAAACAAACAAAAACAAAACAAACAAACAAACAAAAACCAAAAAAAAAACAAAAAAGGGAAAACCCACAACACCATCGCTATGCAGGAAATGGAAAGGCTAGGCAAAACCACTGTCAATCTAGGCAATCCTCCATGCCAATGACATCTCATAACCAATAAACCACATGCATGTACCATGCATGCCAAAACTAGCTAGGAAACCATACATGCAACTCGATACTTGCAAAGCAATCTAGTTGTACTCGTTGATCCCATTGTCCCCTTACGGTTTCCTATTTTTACTTTGCCTTCTTTCTCGAAATCCAACAATGCTCAAAGAAGCTCTAAGCGTGCAAGAATATGAGAGAGAGAATGAGAGTGTGCTCAACTCCAAATTGTCAAAAGACTAACACTAACAAAAGTCGTGAACTGATCCTCATAAGCCTTTTTATTATTGAGGCCTCTAATTTCTTCATTTTCCTCACATTCAATTATGTCACCTTTCACCTTCCCTTTCTTCTATTTTCCTTCATTTTCATAAGTAAATGCCAATTAATGCCTCTTTGCCTTTGCCAATTTTCATAGCCACTAATAAATTGAAAGTGACACCCATTAAGATGTTTTTCCTCTTAGCTTTGAATATGTGTCCCATGACCTTGGTCTTATATTTTTTACATGGAAATTCAACCAAGGTTGTTACAGAACCCTCCCCCTTGGGGGAACACTGTCCTCGATGTTTTATGACACCTATAACCAGTAAGACCACTAAAAACCAAAACGTATTCCCTATGGAGCTTTATAACATAGCTCATTACAGTATTTACAATGACCACTATTGAAACATGACAAACATGTCATTTACTAGAGCTTTATAATACAACTCATTATGGTATTTACAATAAAAACCACATATATACTCATACACAATTGCTTCAACAAGAAAATAGTCATGATGTATATGGAGCTTTATAAATCTAGCTCGATATAGTATTTACAATAATACACACATATACACATTTTCTCAACCAGCAAATAAAAGGAGATGATACATGATTATCACCTGATGGGAACAGGCTTTTACGAAGGATGGAAGTAGGCGGACGACTTCGATGGCGGGGCTAGGTAAACTTCTGTTTGGCTTCACTGTAAGCCGAGGGAACCTGTGCATTTACCTTTGTCTTCTTACAGTCTTTTCCCTACTTTCATTGGGATTCAAGGAGGCACAGATATTATATTGTGGTTTCCCTTACCCGAGGAAGTGTTTCCGATTTGTTTCTGGGTAGGGTCTTGAGGTCTAACCCTTGCTTTTTTCCTGCGTTTTTATAAGCTCCAAAGGGGTGATTTTTTTTCCATTGTTGCCTTGCGTTAACGGTGAGTGTCAACGGTGAAGGTTCTAAGCCACGGGTATCAAGCCTGAACAGTTACGGTCACATTCTTGGGTTGTTGGTAGGGGGTTCTTTTTCCGGTTTTCCAGAGGTGTTTTTCTTGTGGAGCCTTCTTACAACCCCGATCAACAACAGGCGATCCCCACATCAGCGTTTTTCTTGGAACGGAGCCGATTCACCTACGGCAGCTGGCTCCTGGATGGATGAGTAGCTATTAGATTATTCCTCATACCCTCTGACTGTAGAAGACATTTGGGTCAACTACTCTCGTCCAGTTTCAGCTGCGTTTGCACCGGTGGTTGACAGTTTACCGAATCCTTGGGTTGCGGAAGTTACCCCGCTCATGAACGACATGGAGGTCACCCTCCAAGAGATGGTTAACTCGCAACCATTAACAGCCATGATGGAAGGTCTTTTTAGCCCGGGCGAGAGCTCTGGGCCTCCTTTTCTTTCCATTCCTTCACCCTCAGAGCTCCGAGAATGGTCTCAGGCATATTCGACCTGTGCTAACCTGCAAGGAGGTGTGGGTACTTTGGCATAGGGGAGTTGTGGTTTACAATCCTTTTCTCAAGGTTTAGTATTAGCTCAGGCTGCGCTCCTGGGGTTTGCTCCATTTTGCCTTGCCTTCTTGCCCATGGGTTCCCCTCTGCCTTTGGGATTTTTTAACAGCATTGCGAGGTTAGAAACGGGCACGAAGGATATTAGGTCCTCAGATTCAGATGAAAATGGCCAAGCGGAGGGCGCATAGGTTGCCCAACCACAAAGGCGGCGTGAAAATAAATAAAGGACTCAAAAATCAGAGAAAGGGACCGCCGCTTGGTTTTCAGGGAGGGCATTACAATGGCCAAAGCAGCCCTAACAAAGAGTACGGTGCTTGTGGGTAGGGTAAGGGGTAGGAACTATATGCCTACGTGACTGCGGAAGTGGACCGCCAAGGTATGGGGAAACCTATTGACGCAGCTCCCAAGTATCATCTCCCTATCTCCCGGACGGTTTGCCCTGATTTTTTCTCATCCAGATTAGGTTAATTGAGTACTGAAAAGGTATTGGCACATCAAGATGACCCCGGTGCTGCTAAAGTGATGGTCATCATTGTTTGACCCTCAAAAGGAAAACCACAGTGCTAGACCGATATGGGTTCGTCTGTCGGGCCTCTCGTTGCAATTTTGGGCTGATGAGATATTCAAGGTCATTAGAGATGATTTAGGGGTGTACCTAGACCATGATAGGGCATACTAGGATACAAGTTGTATGGCCTTAGCTCGCACTCTCGTGCATCTTGATACCACAGAGGGCCTGGTGGAGAGCTATTTGCTCCAGTTGGGTGCCATCACTCCTAGAAAAATTTTGGACTACGAAGGCATCCCTTTACGCTGTCGCAAGTGCCATGAGGTGGGGCACCTATATAAAGATTGCCCTAGATTGATCGAGCTACAACAGAATCCTCCAAAAACACTGGTCTCGACCTGCATGCAAATGTCAGAGTCATATTTCCCTCCTCGGTCGGACACTCATGAAGATACTGAGCCTCCACTGTAGGGGTCGCAGATGCCTTTCACACATCTAGACTCCATGGCCTCGGCGGCTCCCATAGCCAGATCTTAGGCAAGGGATTTGTCCCCTTAGTTATCAAATGATGTTTTGGTTTCTGATTTTATTTCTGCTCTGTTAGCCTCCTGCTGCAGCAGGTTACTCATCTTTCATGATTGACATTTTTACATGCCAAAGATGTCATACTTTGCATGCTGCAATGTTCCATATTTTCTACAGAGGCCAAAGAAGGATGCCATGAGAGTGTGCTAGTCTAAATACCACTGTTGTGTTCCAATTTTGATGTGTTATTCCATTTTTGAAGAATTTTTAGTTAAAGGGAGGTCCAAACAGCTTAATCTTGGTCTCCCTAGGTTTCAATTTCCTGTTGTAGAATATAGAGAATCATTATCTGTCCACAAGCTTATCTTGCAGATTCTTAGACAGGTAGGAAGCAAGGGTGCTCAACAGCCTAATCTGAGCCCCTGGATGAAATAAGTGTAGATGTAGATAGGAGGGTAGTCAAAAGAAAAAGCATAGTTAGGGTCTGCAAGTCCAAGTGCACCCAAACCAAAAGAAGAAAAAATGCTAGGTAAGTAGGCTGGGTAAGTAGCTTTGTGGTTGCAGAAATCAAGCTATGTGATCGATTTCATGTTTTCAAATGTCATATCTATTTAGGTCACAATTATCAGAAAGTTTTCATTTGGAGGAGCTCAAGCAAGGCATAACTAACTCCCCCCTTCCTCCTCTTCCCCAAATCACTCACTAACTTCCCCTAAAAGAGGTCAAGATCTGCTTGAATACCTCTCAGATTCATCATTTTTCATATCAATTGCCTTGGTAAAGACCTACTTTACTCAAGGAATGTTCATACTTCTTCTATAAGTCCTATCTCCCCTTTATAGCCTAAGAGTTATACACTTAGGGATTTCTTGTCACAATTCATATTAACTACTAACTCTACTATGTAACTCCCTATCTATCTCCCCTTCCCCCTAATAAAACTATGTTAATAACTTCCCTATATACTTATTCCCTCCCCCTGGTTGAAATATAACCATAAGTACACTTGGGAATTGCTAAGTTTATTTGAAACTCAGCAAGAACCCTCATTTCCCCCCTCAAACCATCTTCTCATGCATTTCAGACTCCTTCTAATGCACAAAACCCTTCATCACTCCATAAATCCTTCCTCTAATGCTTTTTGACTCCTTCATAAAGCATAAAATCCCCTTCTCAAAGCATAAAATCCCCCCCCTCAAAGCACACAAAATCCTCCCAAGTGCCTTTAAATCTTTCCAAGGCATGAAAATTCCCTTTTAGGCTATCGGACCCCTTCCCATGCCTTGAAATCCCTTCAAACATTAAAAATCTTGCTTCCGATCATAAAAGCCCGCATCACTTACCTTGGGCCATGCTCCGATTGCAAAAGGGTTCTATCAAACCCCCTCCGATGTGATATCGCAGTCGGGAGGGAAGTCGTGTATCAAAACACCGCATAAAGTGTGCCCCCGATTGGTTTGGCCGACAACGATTTCGTTGATCGGCGTATCGCTTTGATCAAACAAACGTACATGTGTGCTGCCGATATGGTCATCGCCGATGGTCTGTTGCTGATCGCATATCGGCGATCGGTGTTTCATATGAATCCACGCCACACACACCACACCACACACACACAGATATATATTATATATATATATATATATATATAATATATATAATATATATATATATATAATATCTATATATATATATATATGTAGGCCCCGTCCCTTATCCTACCGCCGCCTTCTCTGTTCTGCCATCCGTTCGGGGATGGGCGTTTTTCCCCTGCCACGTTACCCCGCTGTATAACACCGATCACCGATATGCTGACGTCATCCACCGTACCACTGACGTCATGCTGACGTCACCCGCCAAAAAAAGTGCGCAAGTGTGAAATCGCAGCTTAGGAAGCCCAGATTCAAAATCTGACGCAGTTTTCGATGCGCGATTAGCGCATAGTGCTAATCGCGCATCGCTACAGGAAATAGGCCGAAATGGGGAATCTTTTCTTCAGCAGTCGGTTTTCGCCTCGAAAGGGCGGAAAAAGGGCGATTTAGCATTTTAAAAGAGTATCAGAAGCAGAAAGAAGCCAAAACTCCTGTCAAAGTGTATCAGTGTTGTGGCGAAGAGTATCATTGTTGCAACGAAGAGTATCAGTGTTGCGGCGAAGTGTGTCAGCGAATATTTTCTCAATGCTCGAAGCTGATAAAACATTAAAGAGCCCCCAGCAAGTCAAAGAAACAGTAAAAGCCATTTAAAGCCTCTCAAATCACAGTTACTGTGCATCAAAGTCACATGAGATCAGTGGACCAAAGCTCAAAACATAGTTATTGCAGAAGCATTGTATCAAGCCACCAAGGACACCATATTAGCTCATTTTGACTCAGCTGCCTCTAGCGCAGCTCAATAGATATTTAATTGCACTTAATTTCAGCACAAGTTTAGGTCTAAAAAGCTTTTCCCGCAGACCTGTTTAGGTCAGCTGTAATAAATACTCTTAGATATTTTCACTATAAAGACACCCCTGAACTATGGAATAGGGGTTGGTAGTTATTAGTTGGCTGATCCGATCCAGGAGAGACTCGCACTGTATATTTGATATGTTCTATAATCAAAGACTACTGAAAGGATTGGAGCAATGATTGTTTGCTACGTTTAAATGGTTGAAGATTGACTGTGGAATTCTTGTGCTACTACATGGAACAATAAGTGTTTCTTCGTTATATTTCATTATATATGTTTAACCGCTATCATATCATTGTCTAAATAACAAGAAAAATGAATAGCCTAGACTTTGCTTAATTGCACTCTATGCTCAATTTCTGTTGTTTCTATATGTTTTCCTCTGAATTAGATATAAATGTGAATTCCTTTTGGCTCATATTTGCCCTAATTCACCCATGTATGACAGTTATCCAGGGATTCTTAAGTGCCCCTAGGTAGAGCTCATTCACCTTCCCTTTGTTAAGCTGAGTGAGAGATTCTTAATTGCCTCTCATTCCTTAGATTTCATTTCATCTCTTTTAGCTCAAAGATTGTTTTATGTGTAGCTACCTTGCTCCATTTTCCTCTTGTGACCAAGAAAACGCACCAGCAGTCCTACTCCTTGACCCCATGCCCAATGGTTTGAACTTATCACACTATGCATGCCTCCCTATTTGAAAGCATCATCCTTCCTACCACCAAACACAAAACCCTTTGAACCCAATAGCTAGCCTAAAATCATCATCAACAAAATCATTAAGAGAGAGCCCTCTCTGATTGCAGGTGGGCTAGAACCTGCAGTCCAAAGATTGGTTTGTGGTTACCTTGGTCGTATCCCTTCAGGAGCTTAGGGACAACCTGAGTGTTAACATAATGGTGACTCCACTGGGGACTTCCTCAGATAATCTCACAAATCCAGTCTGAAGCTTCGCTGAGGAAGAATCTGAACTTTAAAAAAGTTTTTGTTCAGCCTATATTGTTAGAAAAATCCCCAAAAAAAAGCTAGAAGTTGGCTCCCAAAAAGCATTCGCGTTATACAAGATCAAATCCAGACCCAAATCTCCCAGCTGTTTTTGAAAATCCCAATATAATCCCTAAGATCCTTAGAAAACAAGAGCAGCAAGAAGATTTTGCTTAAACCATTCCTGAAGCAGTTCAGCCAAGCTCTGTTCCAACCCTTGTCAAAGTTTTATTTCGTTCAAACCCTACTACCCCTTGTTCATCATCTTCTTCTCCAAGAACCGTTTCCACACCTCCATTCACTGCACATACCACCACTCTTATTATCCCGGTTGTTCCAGTTGTCCCGCTTATCCCTGTTGTTCCACTTATCCCTGCTAATATGGCTAACAGATATGCACCTTTGCAGTTGCCTGCTAATCTCGGTGCTATGCCTCAGGATTACCAGACTAAAATAACTTGTTTTGATGGCACAAGTGCCTGCACAGCCCTTCAGCATACAAAGAAAATGCAGGACTACTTTGAGAGTTATGAGATTGACGATGATAGTGTGAGAATGAAGATTTTTGTCCAAAGTTTGACAGGTGATGTCAGGACCTGGTTTAGAGCACTTCCAGGGAATTCCATAGCAGACCCAGACGCCTTATACCAGTCATTTATCAACAGATGGGAGAAAAAGAAAGATCGCTTGCATATTTTATCTGAATATGACACTATTAAAAGAGGCCCTCAGGAGACCGTTTTGGACTACTGTGCACGATTTAATAATGTTTATAATACAATACCACAGAACTTAAGACCTCCACCTGATCTTTCTTTGTACAAATTCCCTGATGGTTTTGATCCTAATATGGCTTATCAGTTAAGGGAAAGAGCCCCTCAAAGCCTTGCAGAAATGCAAAATGTTGATGTTAGTGTGGAGGCAAACCTAATTGCCAAAAGAAACAGAGCCAGAACCGAGAGAAGAAATACCTTTAAGGAAGAACCCTCGGCCTTAGATCAGAAACTAGATGCTATTATCAGTAGCATGCACAGGCTGGGAGATAGAGTGGAAAGTGTTGAGAGGAAATCTTCATGGGAAGGACAACAGCCCAACGCTATAAGGAACCCAAATTTCAGGAAAGCTCAGAACACAAACACTACTAGATCTAGCCCAGACCATGATATAAGACCTCCTTTACAAGAAAACTACACAGAGGCATCCACTTCTAGTGAGCCCACAGAAGAGACTCACATGAACTTGATAGATTCGAAAAATGAGCAACAGATTTTTCTCACTCAAGAAGATCAAGACTACCATGATGTAAATCAATTTCAGACTAAGTCTGTAGAGTCTTTTGATTTTAAACAAGGCTATGATTCTGCTGTGTATGAGGTCCACAAACAATATAAGCTGAGAACAAGAACCATTGATATCACTACACCTAGCAAAACAAAAGACAGCAAACAGCCCAATAAGATTAAAGGCAAGGTTACCATAACAGATGCAGCTGATATAACTGTCCCAAATCCACATCAAGTGACTGTAGAGGACATAACATACATACAGCCTCCTATTGATCAGCCTCTGCCTCCTTCTTCCTTGAAAGAAAATTTGAACAGCACTCCTAAAAATCTTCCCAAAACAGAAATACCACAAAGGGTCAGTCACCATAATTCAGATAATCAAAAGGAAAATACAGAAGATACTCTTGAAAATGAGAAATTTGCTACTGCTAACACAAAGATTCCATTAGAGAAACCATTTAATTTAGAAGCAGAGATTGGAAAACTTAAGATATCCATTCCCCTCTCAGAACTTGCCAAACATGATGTGTATAGGTAACAAATTCAAAGGTCACTTCAAATGCCAGAGATCAAGGATGATGTAAATGTTTTAGATGATACCCCTGAGTTGCTCTTTGGTCCAGAAGTTAATGGAAAATCAACATATGGATCTGTTCCACCCTTTTGTTAGGATATTCCGACACATAGGAATAGTTAAGTTCAACTTGGTCTAGTATAGAGTTAGGTTAGAGTTAGGTAAAGTGTGTTTCTTTACCGTTGTACATTTTGTAACTTACAATCTAACGGTCATGATATGTAGTGATCCGACG
>APFE030933278.1:108280-131956 GCA_000404065.3 Pinus taeda
GCAAACACATTGAACCTCACATGCACTTCATCAGAAAGCTCATTCATGACCATGTTCTTGAAGTGCAATATTGTTCAACAGATGATCAGGTTGCAGACATCTTCACAAAGGCTCTCACAGAGGCGAAGTTCACTAAACTTCGATCTATGCTTGGAGTTCAGGAAGTTGTCACTAAGGGGGGATAGGCTCTAGTGCCTCCTTCCTTCTCCTATTGTGTCATATTTGAAAATCCTTCAATCCTATCCCAAGTTGTTCTTAAGGGGGGATGTTAGGATATTCCGACACATAGGAATAGTTTAGTTTAACTTGGTCTAGTATAGAGTTAGGTAAAGTGTGTTTCTTTACTGTGTACATTTGTAACTTACAATCCGACGGTCACGATATGTAGTGATACGTTCATTCTCTCCTCGGTATTACCGACACTTGATCCGTGGCTTGACACCTGATTGGTCCATGAATTCTATTAAAGCGCATGGAGGGTCATTTGTAGGTTAACCGTGCATGAGAGAAGCTTATGTAAATTTTCATTCTTTTATTAATAAATTGCCTGTAGTAGCCACGTTGGCGCAGGCCGTGGACTGTTTCCCTCTCTGAGGGTTTTAACCACGTCAAAATACTGGTGTATTGATCTGTGATCTGTTTGTGAGCGGTGTCCTTCTGGTGTTCTGTCTGAGGAACTTACCCTGTCAATTCCTACACCTTTTATGTCAGTTTACACATACATGACAAAATCTTGCATAATGCTATGTTTGACTCAGGTGCCTCACACAATCTTATGCCAAAAGCTATAATGGAAAAGCTAAACCTTGATGTCACAAGACCCTACAAAGATCTATACTCCTTTGACTCAAGTCAGGTCAAGTGTTTAGGCTTAATCAAAGACCTTTGTGTGTCTTTATTCCAATTTCCCAACAAAACAATCCTAATGGATGTAGTAGTTGCTGACATTCCAACAAAATATGGCATGCTCCTATCAAGATCATGGGGAGAAAAACTCCAAGGATCCCTCCAACTTGACTTCTCTTATGCCACTATATCTGTCTTTGGACAACCAAAGAGACTGTATAGAGAAATGCTCATGAAGTATGTGGTAAGTAGTGAGGAAAAGCCCCAAAATTTTCCAATTTACTCAATCCATTCTGATATGGATTCATTTATTCTTTTTAATGATGACACCAATCCTCCAACTAATGAGAAACCTTTAGCTTTAGATCTAGAGACATGCATAAATGAAGAATCGGTTGCCCATGCCCATGACGTGGTCACAACAATCAAGGCAACCAGCAAACAAGTAAAACCTCCCCAAACAAAAATTTTAAATCTGTCCAATCCTAAAATAACTGAAACTCTTAATACAAACCCAAAGCAAGAAATTACATGGTATTTAGAGTTTGATGGCTCTGTCAACAAGTTAGGAGCAGGGGCAGGTGTATGGATTCACAATACACACGACAATCATGCAAAAGGCCATGCCTACAGACTAAATTTCAGATGTACCAACAACATGGCAGAGTATGAAGCTCTCCTCTTAGGCCTAAAATTGCTCAAAGTCCTAGGAGCTGCAAAAGTGTCCATTCTAGGTGACTCTGATTTAATCATACAACAAATGAAAGGCAACTTTGTTACTAATGACAATCGAATGAGGGCCTATAGGGCTGCTACCACAGAAATACTTAATACCTTCACTGAATCCGAGCTTGCCAAGATTTCTAGAAACCATAACATACATGCACACAGCCTAGCAACTTTTGCTAGCACATGCAAGCTTCCCCTTGAGCCAAATCACCATTTTACTGCTGAGATAAAACATAGGCCCGTTGTTCCTAACAATATTAAAGACTGACAAGTATTTGAAAATGATGCCCAGATTAACAATTTCCTCACTCTTGAGGGCGAGTTTTCAAATGTAAACATTGACATAGAGGCCATGAACGATTCCCAGCAACAAACAAACAGAAATCAGCAGGTACTAACAGCTGCAACAACAAAACAAATCCTTAACCCAACTGTCTTTGATAATGCAAACATAGAAGAGCTTAAACAAATGCATTTAGATGAAACAGCCAAAGCAGAGGCCAAGTTCATTGATCTAAAGAATAACTTTTTGCCTGCTAGCCGTACTCCATTAGAAGACATGTTTGATGATAATGATGTGCCCAAAATGCCAAAAATGGAGCCTTTAGGTGCTGCTATAGAAGAACACAACATAGGGACAGCAGAAAAGCCCAAAATGATTAAATTGTCCAAAAATCTGCCCCCTGATCAAAAACCAAAGTATGTGGATTTCTTCAAAGAGTTCCAAGATGTATTTGCTTGGAGTTATGAGGACTTGAAGTCCTATGACACCTCAGTGATTCAACATACCATCCCCTTAAAACCAAATCAAAAACCATTCAAGCAGAAACTTAGAAGAATAAACCCTATGCTGCTTCCCCTCATTGAAAAGGAAGTGAAGAAAATGTTTGAAGCAGGTATCATAGCACCCATTAGATTTGCTGAATGGGTATCCAATCTGGTTCCTACAAGGAAAAAATCAGGTGAGATCAGACTGTGTGTAGACCTAAGAAACTTAAATCAAGTCCCTCTAAAAGACCACTATCCTTTGCCCAAAATGGACCACATCCTGCAAAGAGTAGTGGGGTCATCAAGAATTTCTTTACTTGATGGCTTTTCAGGTTTCAATCAAATACTTGTTCACCCGAATGATCAAGACAAGACAGCCTTTACCACACCGTGGGGAACATTTAAGTATGTTAAAATGCCTTTCGGGCTAAGGAACGCTAGTGCCACCTTCTAAAGGGCAATGGATATTTCATTTGCCAAGGAAATACATGATTTCCTTGTTGTTCACCTTGATGACTTAACCCCTTTTTCTAAATCCGATCAAGAGCACCTCAAACACTTAAGGCAAATCTTCATAACATGCAAGAAATATGGCATTTCCTTGAACCCCAAGAAGTCCTTGTTTGGCCTTGAGGAAGGTAAGTTGTTAGGCCACATCATTTCAAAATACGGTATTAGAATTGATCTGGAAAGGATCCAAGCCATCCTCCAAATTCCCTACCCAAGAAACATAAAAGAGTTGCAAGCATTCTTTGGAAAGATCAATTTCCTGAGGAGATTTATCCCGAATTTAGCCGAACTGATAAGGCTGTTAAGAAACATGTTAAAAAAGGATGCCAAGGTAAGATGGTCTCTTGAAACCAAGCAGGCTTTTGAGAGTATCAAAGTTGCCTTGACTCAAACGCATGTCCTCACAAGTCCACAATTTGACAAAGATTTTATCATTTTTTCTTTTGCATCTGAGCACACGATAGCTGTTATCCTTTTGCAAAAGCATGACCAAGGAAATGAAAAGCCAATTTCACTTTTTAGCCGAGCCTTAAGAGATGCACCCTTGAAATACGAAATCATGGAGAAACAGGCCTATGCCCTGGTTAAGGCTATCAAATACTTCAGAGTTTACATTTCATATTCACATGTGATTGCCTATGTCCCAAACTCTATTGTAAAAGACATATTAACTCAAGAAGGACTAGAGGGCAGAAGAGGCAAGTGGATTGCCAGTATTCTTGAATATGACATTGAGATAAAACCCACCAAGCTGATAAAGGGACAAGGTTTAGCCAAGCTAATGTTCGAAACAAACTTTCAGGCCTTAGACATTATCCAACTGGACAATGAACAGGAGCTGGCGACTCCACAGATCAGTGAAACATTTTTACAATCCCCATGGTATGCTGATATTTGCTTTGTATTGTTAAACCTGTGTGCTCCCCCAGGATTTTCCAGAACCAAAAAGAGATTTCTAAAAATGAAAGCATCAAAGTTTTGTGTCTTAGATGGTGCCCTGTTTTGGAAAAATCATGAAGGAATTTTACTAAATTGTTTAACCATAAATGAAACTAACAGCATCATGAAAGAGATCCATGCAGGGGACTGTGGAGGGCATCTATATTGGAAATCCACTACTGACAAGATTTTAAGGGATTATTGGCCCTCTCTATTTGCAGATGTCAAGCAATTTGTTGTTTCATGTCACAAATGCCAAATCTTTGAAGGAAAAAAAAAAACTGATGCCTTTGCCCCTTAAGCCCATCTCAACTGAAAAGCCTTTTCAACAATTGGGTCTTGACTTCATAGGTGAAATCCATCCCTCTTCTTCAGGCCAGCACAAGTGGATTTTAACAGCCACTGACTACTTTAGACAAGCCAATGACTCCACTATTATCCAGTTCCTTGAGGGCAATATCCTTTCCAGTTTTGGCTGCCCCGAGAAGATCATCACTGACAATGCTACAGCCTTCAAATCCAAGAAGATGATCAACTTCTGCCATAAATTTCACATTACCTTGGGCCATTCTACAACCTACTACCCTCAAGGTAATGGCTTGGCCGAATCATCCAACAAAAGCCTCATCAACATCATAAAGAAAGTGCTGGAGGAAAACTAAAAGAACTGGCATAGAAAGCTCACAAACGCCCTGTGGGCAGATAGACTTTCAACCAAGAAATCCATTGGGATGAGCCCTTATGAGCTAGTATATGGCATGGAAGCCAGATTTCCTTCATCTTTGGGCATTCCGACTATCAAACTATTACAGGAGATTCAGGCTGAACCAAATGACATTCAAAGAAGAATTAATGAGACCATTCATCTTCAGCAAACCAGAGAGCAAGTGTATGACAGAGCTCAAATTTTGCAAGAGAAACTCAAAAGGATGTTTGATAAGAAAGCTAAGGCTGAGGACTTCTTTGTTGGCAGCAAAGTTCTAAGGTGGGACTCGCGAAGAGAAGACAAGAGAAAACACGCGAAATTCGACTTTCTTTGGAAAGGTCCATTCATTATCAGCGCTGTGCAAGGCAACAACTCATATTTTCTAAAATCTATAGATGGCAGCACAGCTGAAGAGGGCCCTGTGAATGGCCGAATGTTAAAGCATTATCATGATCCCTTTCGTTGAGAATAACCCAGCGGTATCATGTCTGTACATAAATATTTGTATATATCAGCACTTTGTTTTATGTTTGTGTAAGAGTCCGGATGACAGAGCATGCAGAAGAAAGCAGGCGGTGCTACACAGTCCACAAGGAATTCACTTGAGGGAAAGTGTTGTTCTCATTCCAAAGTTCCAACTATCCAACAGTCAGCACTAAGGAATTTCGATCTACAGCAACAATAGAAGATCAAGGCAGTCTGACCTGCTATTCTTGGCCGTTCACAAGGAAAAGCCATCCCCAAGTGGAGCCATTGTTAGCCTCCTGCTACAGTAGGTTACTCATCTTTCATGCTTGACATTTTTACATGCCAAATATGTCATACTTTGCATGCTGCAATGTTCCATATTTGCTACAGAAGCCAAAGAAGGATGCCATGAGAGTGTGCTAGTTTAAATGCCACTGCTGTGTTCCAATTTTGATGTGTTATTCCATTTTTTAAGAAGTTTCAGTTAAAGGAAGGTCCAAACAGCTTAATCTTGGTCTCCTTAGGTTTCAATTTCCTGTTGTAGAATATTGAGAATCATTATCTATCCAAACAGCGTAATCTTGGCAGATTCTTAGACAGGTCGAGAAGCAAGGGTGCTCAACAGCCTAATCTGAGCCCCTGGACGAAATAACTGTAGATGTAGATAGGAGGGCAGTCAAAAGAAAAAGCATAGTTAGGGTCTGCAAGTCCAAGTGCACCCAAACCAAAAGAAGAAAAAATGCTAGGTAAGTAGGTTGGGTAAGTAGCTTTGTGGTTGCAGAAATCAAGCTATGTGATCGATTTCATGTTTTCAAATGTCATATCTATTTAGGTCACAATTATCAGATAGTTTTCATTTGGAGGAGCTCAAGCGAGGCATAACTAACTCCCCCCTTCCTCCTCTTCCCCAAATCACTCACTAACTTCCCCTAAAAGAGGTCAAGATCTGCTTGAATACCTCTCAGATTCATCATTTTTCATATCAATTGCCTTGGTAAAGACCTGCTTTACTCAAGGAATGTTCATACTTCTTCTATAAGTCTTATCTCCCCTTTATAGCCTAAGATTTATACACTTAGCGCTTTATTGTCACAATTCATATTAACTACTAACTCTACTATGTAACTCCCTATCTATCTCCCCTTCCCCCTACTAAAACTATGTTAATAACTCCCCTATATACTTATCCCCTCCCCCTGGTTGAAATATAACCATAAGTACACTTGGGAATTGCTAAGTTTATTTGAAACTCAGCAAGAACCCTCATTTCCCCCCTCAAACCATCTTCTCATGCATTTCAGACTCCTTCTGATGCACAAAACCCTTCATCACTCCGTAAATCCTTCCTCTAATGCTTTTTGACTCCACAAAGCATAAAATCCTCGTCTCAAAGCATAAAATCCCCCCCCTCAAAGCACACAAAATCCTCCCAAGTGCCTTTAAATCTTTGCAAGGCATGAAAAATCCCTTTTGGGCTATCGGACCCCTTCCCATGCCTTGAAATCCCTTCAAACATTAAAAATCCTGCTTCTGATCATAAAAGCCCGCATCACTTACCTTGGGCCTTGCTCCAATTGCAAAAGGGTTCTATCGGACCCCCTCCGATGCGATATCGCAGTCGTGAGGGAAGTCGTGTATCAAAACACCGCATAAAGTGAGCCCCCGATTGGTTTGGCCGACAGTGATTTCACCGATCGGCGTATCGTTATGATCAAACAAACGTACATATGTGTTGCCGATATGGTCATCGTCGATGGTCTGTTACCAATCGCATATCAGCAATCGGCGTTTCATATGAATCCACGCCATATATATATGTAGGCCCCATCCCTTATCCTACCACCGCCTTCTCTGTTCTGCCATCCGTCCGGGGATGGGCATTTTTCCCCTGCCACATTACCTTGTTGTATAACATTGATCGCCGATCGCCGATATGCAGACGTCATCCACCGTACCGCTGACGTCACCCGCCAAAAAAAGCGCGCAAGTGTGAAATCGCAGCCTAAGAAGCCCGGATTCAAAATCTGAGGCAGTTTTCGATGCGCGATTAGCGCACATCGCTACGGGAAATAGGCCGAAATGGGGAATCTTTTCTTCAGCAGTCGATTTTCGCCTCAAAAGGGCAGAAAAAGGGTGATTTAGCATTTTAAAAGAGTATCAGAAGCAGAAAGAAGCCAAAACTCCTGTCAAAGTGTATCAGTGTTGCAGCGAAGAGTATCAGTGTTGCGGCGAAGAGTATCAGTGTTGCGGCGAAGTGTGTCAGCGAAGATTTTCTCAGTGCTCGAAGCTGATAAAACATTAAAGAGCCCCCAACAAGTCAAAGAAACAGTAAAAGCCATTTAAAGCCTCTCAAATCACAGTTATTGCGCATCAAAGTCACATGAGATCAGTGGACCAAAGCTCAAACACAGTTATTGCAGAAGCATTGTATCAAGCCACCAAGGACACCATATTAGCTCATTTTGACTCAGCTGCCTCCGGCGCAGCTTAATAGATATTTAATTGCATTTAATTTCAGCACAAGTTTAGGTCTAAAAATCTTTTCCCGCGGACCTATTTAGGTCAGCTGTAATAAATACTCTTAGATATTTTCACTATAAAGACACCCCTAAACTATGGAATAGGGATTGGTGGTTGTTAGTTGGCCGATCCGATCCAGGAGAGACTTGCACTGTATATCTAATATGTTCTATAATCAAAGACTGCTGAAAGGATTGGAGCAATGACTGTTTGTTGCGTTTAAATGGTTGAAGAGTGACTGTGGAATTCTTGTGCTGCTACATGGAACAATAAGTGTTTCTTCGTTATATTTCATTATATGTGTTTAACCGCTATCATATCATTGTCTAAATAACAGGAAAAATCAATAGCCTAGACTTTGCTTAATTGCACTCTATGCTCAATTTCTGTTGTTTCTATATGTTTTCCTCTGAATTAGATATAAATGTGAATTCCTTTTCGCTCATATTTGCCCTAATTCACCCATGTATGACAGTTATCCAGGGATTTTAACTGCCCCTAGGTAGAGCTCATTCGCCTTCCCTATGTTAAGCTGAGTGAAAGATTCTTAATTGCCTATCATTCCTTAGATTTCATTTCATCTCTTTTAGCTCAATGATTGTTTTATGTGTAGCTACCTTGCTCCATTTTCCTCTCGTGACCAAGAAATGCACCAGCAATCCTACTCCTTGACCCCATGCCCAATGGTTTGAACTTATCACACTATGCATGCCTCTCTGTTTGAAAGCATCATCCTTCCTACCACCAAACACAAAACCGTTTGAACCCAATAGCTAGCCTAAAATCATCATCAACAAAATCATTAAGAGAGAGCCCTCTCTGATTGCAGGTGGGCTAGAACCTGCAGTCCAAAGATTGGTTTGTGGTTACCTCGGTCGTATCCCTTCAGGAGCTTAGGGACAACCTGACTGTTAACATGCTCCTTTGAGTTTATCTGGGTCATTTCCTGAGGTTAGCAATTTGTGATCCTCGGTTTGTCCTGTTCTTTCGACCCCTCCCTCCTTCCCCGCTTTCTATCCTTCTACCTCCACCGAGCGGCCAAATACTAATCAAGGGGGCGACACGTCATCCAATGGGCCTCATCGTTACTTCCCCTGCTCACTTCCTATCACCCCTCTGTGGGCATATGGCTTGTAAATCGATCCTCCCCCTCCCATCCCCCATAAACCTCCCCGTGGTCAACAATCAAAACTCTCAAAAACCATTAAGAGGACAGATGTTGAAGTGGTTTCGGGGGTTCAATCCCCAATTGACTGGTTCCTTAGAGAAAAGGGAAACCCACACAATGTTCCTCCATGATTTATCTCTCCTTTAATTATAGGGGTTTAGCCAACCCAGACAAAAAATTGGCCCTTAAGAGATTATGTCTTTCATAAAGATTGGATTTTATTTTCTTGCAAGAAACGTTGGATGAAGGAAGTCTAGTTAATCTGTTGTTACTAAGTTTTCTTCCAGATTGGGAGTTCCATTTTCTGGATGTCAGGGGATGCTCGAGCGGTTGTGCCATGGGCTTCAATAAATGTTACATTAAATTACTCAATGCCTAGGATGGTGAGGGCTTTCTAGGTGTTGACATATCCTCGGTGGAGCTAAACAGACTGCTCAGGCTCATCAACATTTATGGTCCGTGTCAAAACAGGGAATTATTCTGGAACAAACTTATGGAAGAAGATTTTATGCAATCTGGGAACTTAATTATAGGGGGAAACCTAAATTTCTCCCTTGGCCTGGCTGACTCATGGGGTAATCGGGGCCAATGTGACCACCTCTCAGCTTTCTTCGAAAACCTGTTGGACTCCCAAGAGTTCCTGAACATTGACTCTACCAAGATCACATAGACCTAGAGGAATATAAGAATGGGGGTAGGGGCGTTGGCTCGAAGGCTGGACCATTTTTTTATCAAGGCCCCTCTCCAGGCCAGCTTGAACCTATTTTGCCAATGGGTGGGTTCAAGCGGGATCTCGGATCACTCCCCTATCTTTTTGGAGATCAGGGATAATAGCTTCAAATCTCCGACGCCCTTCAAATTCAATTCATCATGGCTTCCTGATGTGAGATTTTGTAAATTAGTTGTAGACTCTTGGACTCATTGTAGGCTAGATGAGCCTTCCTCCCTTATGGTGGTCATTTCCAAAAACCTAGCTTGCATAAAATCTAAAACTATCATATGGGCTAAGGAGAAATGGAGAAAAGATGAGGCCAACCTCCTTGGGATTGAGGCAGCTCTCAAATATTTTGAAGCCTCTGGTCTAAGCAGTCTTGCCTCGGTCGAATCAAAGGCTCAGCTAATTTTCCTTGAATTGGAAAGAATTAGATTGCTTTGTCTGCAAGAAGAGCACTGGAAGCTAAAGAGCAAAGCGCTCTGGCTACAAGCAGGGGATGAAAATTCAATTTTTTTTCAATAATAGGCTCAGGGAAGGAAGTCAATTAGCAATATCTGGGAGCTACAAGATCAAGATGGAAGAAAGGAAAACTCCTTTGTGCAGCTAGCTGATATGGGGGTAAGACACTTCTCTAAAATTTACAAGGCTCCTACTGGTATTACCCTCCCAGACATCATCCGAACTGTTGAAGCTTTGCCTAGATATGTGGAGCCCGATGAGTTGGAGACTTTAAACTCCCCGATCAGTAGAGGAGAACTGGAAGCGATGCTGAAATAAAGGATAAAAGTTTGGGCCCAGATGGGTGGTCGGATAAATTCTACAGCTATCTTCGATCTTATTGGAGATGATCTACTACAGGCCATTGAGGAATGCAAAAGCTCAAGCAAAATATATGATGGTTTTAATGTGACTTTCTTAGCCCTCATCCCCAAATATGACAATCCTTCATCCTTTGATGATTACCATCCCATTTCCCTCTGTAACATCATTTACAAAATCATATCCAAAATTATTGCTCTTCATATCAAACCTATCCTTTCTTGGATGATCTCCAAGGAACAATTTGCTTTCCTTAGTCATTACCAGATCCATGAAGTCATTGGAATAGCTCAGGAAGCCCTTCATTCAATCATAAAACTACATAAGAAGTCAATCATTCTTAATATTGATCTCTCCAAAGCCTTTGATCATGCTTGTTGGTCTTACCTCCAGCTCACTCTTTACTCATATCGGTTTTCTCTATGCTTTTATATCTTGGATTATGTGTTGTCTCTCATTGGTCTCATACAGTATCCTTATCAATGGAGTTGCCTTAGGTTTTTTTCATGTGGAGTGTGGGCTTAGACAAGGATATCCACTCTCCCCTTTGCTCTTCCTTCTCATTATTGAAGGATTTAGCAGGCTAATTAAAAAAGGCGAGGAGGAGGGAGAGCTCGGGGGTGTCCAGATTTCAGATATGACCACTCTCTCCCACCTATTGTTTGTTGATGATGTATTGATTTTTTTAAATGGATCCTTCCATGACTCATATTCTTTAAAAAACATCTTATCTCTCTTTTTCAAAGCTACAGGTATGGAGCCAGATTATGAGAAGTCCATAATAATCATAGTGACTTGCCTGCAAAATGAGTCAAGATTCGCAGCCCAACAATTTTCCTATGTGAGACAAGATCTGGATGTTGGATTAAAGTATTTGGGTTTCAGATTGAAACTAAATGGCTACTGTATAGTGGATTGGGCTTGGCTCATTGCAAAAATTGAAAACAAAATTAATATCTGGCAACAACGGTGACTTTCCAGAGCAAGTCGGCTCACCCTAATAAAATCGGTTCTCGAGGTGATCCCGATTTATTGGATGACGTTGGCTTGGATCCCCAAAGGAATTTTAAAGGGATACAACAAATTTGCAGTGGCTTTCTCTGGAGGGGCCAGAAAACAGGGTGGAATTTTGCCTGGGTGAGCTGGGACTAGATTGGAAAAGCCAAAAATTTGGGGGCTTGGGGTTTAAAAAACCTTCAGCTCTTTGCTATGGAACTTGCGGAAAAATGGGCTGTAAATCATCAAATCTATAATCCTTTGGCAAGAGGTCATATACTACAAATATATTCACCCACTAACAGTCATGGATTGGATCCGCAGTTCCACCAATTTATCGACTGGCGTCTCTATTATTTGGAAAGAGATATCCCAATCCCTTTCTCTCATTAAGAATGGGATGGCATGGAAAATAGGGAAAGTTGAACAAGTGTGAATGGGCAAAGATGCTTGGGGTGGGTGTGGGAATGCTCACATTCTACCAAGGGATCTATGTACTCATCTCTCCAGAGCTGGTATCACCCATATTGCACAGATTTTGAACAGGACTAGTGGCTATCACAATGCTGGATGGATCATAAGGCTCTAAATATTCTAGATAGATGGTTCGAGGACTAGAAACGGTTCATTGGGGCCCTCGAGGAAGCCAATGTCAGGATAAATGACTAGCAAGATGTTCTCATTTGGGCTTCAGACCTCCATGGTAGATATACCCCAAAAATTCGTTATGTGACTACTATGGCAGCCCAGGAAAATGGAAATATTAGTTGGTGGTGGCATCATCTCTAGAAATCAAAAGATCCCCCAAATTCCAGATTATTTATGCAGTGCATACTCATGGAGAAGGCCCCAACTGAGCGAAACTTCATGTGCAAGGCATTTCACGGGCCTTCTAGATGTTGTTTTTGCAAATTTTATGAGGAAGACACAAACCACTTGTTTCTCACCCATCTGGTGACGATAATTTTCTGGTTAAGGATTACTACTAGTCTAAATCTTTCGACAGTTTTGTCTGGACTCAAAATTGGGGATGCTTGGCACAAATGGTGGATTGGAGCACAAACTCACAAAGCTAGGAACTTGTCATTGATCATTTGTTGGGGCATATAATCAACCGAAACAAAACTATCTTTATGGTTGGTACATCTCCTGTATAAAGTTGCTAGCTATTTATAATTTGATCCCAGATGACCCAGACAGCAAACCTCCCTGGGCCATCATCCCGGAATGCATCGACACCAGTTATCCCTAGGGATATTTCGATGGTTCAACCCAGGCCGAGGGCTGTGGAGGGGGGGCTATATTGTATATCAACAACCTCATATCCTATAGAATAGAAGTTGGCTTGGGCAGGGGCACTAATAACTATGCAGAACTCAACAGTCTAAAACACCTCCTCTTCATGAGAGAACTAAATTTCCAAAAGATACAGATATTTGAGGATTCACAGCTTGTTATAAACTAGATAAACGATGTATATCACTATCACTTGCACACACTCAGAGACATGTTGGCTGATATCATTACTTTAAAGTCACAATTTGATTCTTTTGCATGCTCACACATCTATAGGGAAAGGAATGAGATCGATGATCATCTTTCCAAAGCAGTCGCGCAGCTGAACAGAGGACAATGGAAAATTCAGGAATTCAAGGAGGGAATTTTCTACCATTTTTCCACCGATTGTTTATGGAGATGAATGGGCATCTCTCGAAATGATCCCTCATATCATTCTATTTTGGGTTCCTAGGCTCTATGGTATAGACTTTAGTTTTTACTTTCTGCCTTAATTATTGGGACTGAGACTCAGTTTTTTTTTATTATTATGGCGGATATATGTTACCAGGACTACTAGGATGTTTATTTTTCTTTGGACTATTATGATGTAATTTTGCATATAGTCTTCTACAACCAGCTGAACTGCTCCTCAATGAATGCATCTCATACATGTAGCCTTATACAACATGTAATTTTCTTAATATATTAATGAAACTTGCGCCTTTTTCCTTGGAAAAAAAAGGACATAATACATGCATCAACAATAAGGGAATCTAGAGCTTGCACCTCCACCCTCAAAAGTAGTAACAGGATTCACCTCCTTCCTAAGAAGTCCAAAATCCACTGTCAAGGTTAAAATCTGCATTCAATGTCCAACGCTACAATCCTTGTGCTACTTGTTCTCTCAACGAACAATTTACTGACTCATTATTCAAGGGCACACTCCCCAATGTGCTTATGATTCCATCTGGTAATGCTAATGACCAAAAAAATTATTTTCCCCGACCTTCCCTTCTCTGCTACACAATCCCTCGAGAAATCCGGTCACCTGCTTTTGTGCAGTCTCACACCTTCCATGTTTCGTGAGCATCCCCTTCTCTGCTACATTGTCCCTCAGGAAACCCCTCCCTTGGCAAGGTTTCCTCGCATCAGAAGGTCCAAAAACGAAGGCATATCCCTGCCTCAAAACCATCATATCAGTCATAGCATGCTCATGGAAATCAATGGAAACTATTGGCTACCAGTGTCCCATAATGGATTTTCTCTAGAAGTGCTTTACCATCATATTGTTACTTGTTCCAATTCCTTTTATTGGTGCAACTAATTCTTGCAGTTAGTTTCAACCACCCAAACCAGGCATTTTCATGCTTTCCTGTACCAAGCACATAATTTCCATTAGTTTCAACCACCCAAAATGAATAATACCTCATTGGTAGATCGTCAATTAGGTGCACTTGTAATTATGTTTACTTCCTATCACAACTAGTCAAACTAGTTGTTTGATCAAATCGTCATGTATAAACATATCACATCCAGTTAGCTCAAAACATAGCCATCATAAATCAGAATCCTAAATCATGTGTAACCATCATAAATCAGAGTCATAGATCACATGCAAAATAAAAAATGAATTAAAATACTCATACTTATCCTTTAAATGGTTCTTTTCTTCTACCTTTGTTATTTTCCCTTTCCGTACACATACCAAATCAATTGCCACACTCAACAAGCACCCAATAACTTCTCTTCCCTTCAATCACGTACACATACATACAATGTATATCACACGCATACACCCACACACGGTATGTCACACAACACAAACACCTACACCTGACATACAACACATACACCTACACCTGATGTACAACACAAATCTTACACCTACACCTGGTGTACAACACAACACATACACCCGCACCTGATGTACAACACAATACATATACGTACACACCATACGATATAATGAATACACAGGTCACAATAGAATGACTACACAACACACATAACATAGTACCACATGTATACAACACAACGTGTACAATATGTCACAATACCACGTGTACACAACACTTCTTGCACAGCGTGTACACAACACCACCTGCACAACATGTACACAACACCACATGCACAATGTGTACACAACACCACATGTACACAACACCACCTACACAATGTGTACACAATACCACATGTACACAACACTATTTGCATGACATGTACACAACACCACCTGCACAACGTGTAAAAAACATCACATGTACATAGCACCACCTACACAATGTGTACACAACACCACATGCACGCAACACCTCATGTACCACATGTACATAGAACCACATGTACAACATTTTCACCACACCATATGTACACAACACCACATATACAACATACACACAACACCATATGTACACAACACCACACATACAACATGCACAGAACACTATATGTACACAACACCGCATATCCAACATGCACATAGCACTATATGTACACAGTACTGCACATACAACATGCACACAACACTATATGTACATAGTGTTCCATATGCAACATTCACACAACAACATAGGTACAACATGTACAAAAAATACATAACAATAGTACTGCACATCTAGAAACCACGCTGTTTCTACCAAACAACCTTACCTCTAGTGTATTTCCATCAGCCATGCTTGTCCCAACATGTCGTAGACCACACTACTTTCATTCCCCTAATGTATCCCTCATCATTACTTGTCCATAACATAAACATAGACATAGTACAATCACATAATATCAATTTATATCCACATGATATTAACCTCATAGATGTGTCAGGGCTACTCTTCCCACTTAATTCCTCATAAAATAGGAACCCCTTCATGCCATTCACCTGCACAAGAAATCATTCCTCCATAAGAATGATTCTTGACGACCCTGTCAGAAAACGACATATATATATATATATATATATAGCATAAAACAATCATGATCCCTTACGACTCTATCAAACAATGGCATACATACATATATACAGACATCAACGTAATATTGATTACAACATAGTTACCAGATATCACAAGGTCAAGGTTAAGAGAACTCCCTTTATCCGTGCACAACATGCACAACAATGAGAATAATAGTTCCCAATTTAGCCAAGGCATCAGATGCCACAAATCCATTTACTTTACCTTTTTGTTACCTTTCTTAGGACTATTCTTCCACCGTCCATTTACCCCAGTGGACCCAACCAATTCAACCGGTTATCATATTCTTGCCTTTAGCTTCCTTTATTCATGCACCAGCTTCATCTGGGTCTTACATTACCTGTTGGGTTTCATTTATTTATCCCCGAGCTCATTTAAACTTACTTTTTCCCAAATCAATTCCCAAGACCCTCAAGACATAAAAGGAAAGAACAGGAAACAAACAATAAGAAAACCATGAAAAACCAATAGTAATATGACACCACAAGCAAAGTGGTATGGCCTTACATTAGACATAAACAAAATTTTAAATCAAGTGCAAACAAACCACAAATCACCGAAAGTACAAGATTAGCAACAAACACCATGACTCAATCCCCATGGGTTCCCAATGCTTTGAAGGGAAAACTCAACCTGATCCTTCTTCAAGATTCCATAGTAGCGTCTTTTGCCATGTAGTTCCTTGCATTGTACTATCATAAACACATAATTGTCAGTGCATAAATATACATAACAATACACTGGTTACCTTACCTTGCCACAATTGAGCCTTATAATGTATTGTCACATCACCCAGCCGTTAGTTATGTAAACAAATCAAATATTACCTTGTCATGTTAATATTAGGCATGTGGCCCTCCAAATATTCACACATGTTAGTTACATGTTCCAAAGATCAAGACGTCGTATCTATTAATTTGAAATCAACCTTTACCAAGACTAACAACCATGTCATAATCTAATCACAGTCATTAATCATGATACTACAACTAGCACCTACTTTGACTCAAGCACGTATATGTTGTCTCAACACATATCATGTTATTATAGCCATCTTAAAACAATATAATTCCTTCATGCAATCTTATAGACACACATACTCAAATCACGCAATTAATCAAACATTCAGACAATCTATAAACATACCATGTTAGATAAACCAAATAGATGACATAATCAAACTCATACCTCAATGTATCTCAGGGGAGGCTATCACAATTGCACAAGTTAGTCTAGATTAGTATGACACAATATCATAAATATATCGTCTCAAATCTGAGTATCATAACCGTATCCATCTGCCTAGGCCAATATATTTTAACACGATACATATAACATCAAGATCTTAGCTGCAATGACCATAATTATCATGCATATGATCACAATGCATATAACAACAAGTTACTATCATGCATAACTATTCGACACATGTACATATAACTGCACTTATTAACTAACATCTATCATGCATGTAACTGTAACAATAGTAGATTAACAAGCATTTACATGACCATAATTCTTATAACAACCATTAACCAACATACCTGCATGCCCAACGTACAAACTTGTATGATGATCTGCTCATATTCCGAGGTCCAATGCTGCAACCTTGCTCTAATAATCTGCGTCTCCTGCTCTATCTTAGCCAACATATCAACATTATGATGACAAAAATGCAACAATGACTATCACAATGCATGCATAACAATCACATAGACAACTAAAATGCATGCATGACAACACATTCTACCCATCCAGTCCAAGTGTTGAACTATGCTCTGATACCACCCTATGGTATCAGATATTACCCAAAGAGAATGGAAACCCGCTTTGATACCATTCTGTGGTATCAAATTTTACACAAAGAGAGCATAACTTGCTTTGATACCACTCTGTAACACCCTCATCCCACATTTACCTAAGTTACTATGATATGATTCAACCTCCTAAGTACAGTAAAGGAAGTGGAATCGACAAACCAAAACCTTACTAGCCTTCCTCAGGAGCTACAAGACCCATAAGAGCTAAACCACCCCTCCAGGTTCCCAAACCCTTAGTCAGATTACTTTGTCACTGACCTGAACTCCTAGTCACATGCACAAGTCTACATCCATGCAACCATAGACCTCCAGTCACATGCATAAGCCTGCAAGGGAGCGATTTCATTCTTATTTTCCCAATTTTGTGCCTGCAACCACGAAATTTGTGCCACCTTTTCAGGGCTAGACTCCAGAACACTGACCAGAGCTTGATGAAACTTTCCAAAACAATAAATGACACAAATACAAAGCCTTTAACACAAAACTTGATCAAGGAATTGACCTAACTAAGCCCAATCATGATAGACATTTCATCAAACATATGGAAGACATGTAATCTACAGGTCATGAATGCAAACCTGAACATAGGTGTCTGATACTTATATGAGAATCATCAAGAAGGTATAATGTCCTCTTATAATAGCTGCAATAAATATGTCAGTCCATGCATTCATCAACCATTCATATATTCATCAAACGTATCAAGAGCCATAGACATTATACATCATATAACCAACAAATAATCAGCATAAAAACCAGCAAATAACCAACATATAAACATGGAAACTCGACCATAATATCACCATCATAATCAATACATATGCTCATAGATCACTATATAAAATACCTCTTATTAAAATATGAAAATGCCAACCAAGTCAGGGACTTCCACATACCACC
The DNA here is from genome assembly GCA_000404065.3 of Pinus taeda. Taxonomy (NCBI): domain Eukaryota; kingdom Viridiplantae; phylum Streptophyta; class Pinopsida; order Pinales; family Pinaceae; genus Pinus; species Pinus taeda. Next base: position 126,432 of record APFE030933278.1, read on the forward strand.
CGACCATAGATTGGGCTGAACCAAATATTTCTTTCAGCTAATCACCCCCACAACATATTCCAAGCATGAATGTGGGTGTAACACCCTCCTCCCACATCCACCCAAGCAACCATGCCAATTGTGGTAAACATGAGACGAGAGGCTACTATGATCATATTTGACCTCCTATGTGACCTTAAGGAAGTGGAATTGACGGAACATCACATGGAGTCATCCAACATCATCAACAAAATCCTCAAGAGACAAGTCAGCCACTCATGTTGCTTTGGATCTCTAAGGCCATAATCGTTGTCATGCTATGGGAAATGGAGTGACCAAATACCTAAAGTTGCTCTCATAGGCCTGCATTCCAGCGACTATGGAACAAACTTGTTAGTTTTGTGCTAGCAATCCCGAGATTTAAACCACTTTTCAGGCCCATAGCCCATGCTAGTGCCTAGAATGGAATGAAAGCTTGAAGTCAATAAAAGTACAGGGAAATAGTGATGCAAAAGCAATAAGCTCAACAAGACCTTAACCAGACCCCTACTAGCCATGACAGGCATTTCGTCAAACATATCATCGACATGTAACCTACAGGTGTAGACAACAAAATTAAGTGTAGGGATCTCATAATTATTTGAGAATCACTATAAACCAGTGTTCCCTCATGTCATTTGTTGCATATTCATCTATTAGGTCATACACACATTATCCATTCACATACAAGTAAAAACATGATGAGAACCATACATAATTATTGTCATAAAATGTGCATATAACCAGCATAATAGGGATAGAAATACAATAAACATATCAGCCATCAAAACCCATATATATCAGTACATTTGCACATCAAAATCAATGGAATGAATTTCTCATTAATCAATGGAATGAACAACCTGAAGATGGGACTACCACGTTCCACCTAACCATAGATTAGCTTAGCCAAGCCTCTCTTCAGCCAATAACCCTTGTGCCATATTCCAAGCATGAATGTGGGACTCATAGAACACATCAAAAACACCAATCAATGTGCATGCCACTAGAGTTCTCCGCCTACACCGTGAGGAATTTGAGTGTCTCCTAGTCTCTCAGGTTTTACCGTGCATCCACAGTCCGATTCAGGGATCACTAGGCCCTGCATCAAGACATACTCTCCAGGATTTACTGTGCATTCCATCTCGGAATCACTAGGCCCAATGAAGAGAAAATCCACCTCTTGGATTTACCATATATCCTACCATTCACCGGCAAGGATTCTTAGGCCCACCGAGGCAAACAATTTGTCTTTACCGCAACTGACAGTCCGATTCAAGGGTTACTAAGCCAGTGGCTTCATGTGTCCTCAATCTAGTTTAGGGACCACTACACCATGTGTTTGTCAATTTGGAGATCCACCCCACTCAGCTTCGAATCCAATCCGGTCATCCCACATAAACCGAATGAGAGAACCCATCTCATCAAAGTTATTAGGAAATGGCAAGGCTAGGTTGAAAACACCATCACTCCTGACAAAACCCATGCCATGGTAGAAAATAAACACATGCAATCCCATGCATGCCAAATATAGCAAGGAAAATACACATGCAATTCGATACCTGCAATGAAGCCTATTGTAGCTGCTTGATCCTGCCTTTCCCTTCTTGATATTCGCTTCCTCTTGCATTCTTTGCCTTTCTTTCTCCAATGCCAAAGTGCTCCAAGAAAACTCTAAGTTTCCAAGAGTATGAGAGAGAGAGAGAGAGAGAGAATAATGAAAGAGATCCAAAGCTAAATTGAGCAAGCCTTACACTAACAAGACTGCCAACTGATCCTCAGAAGCCTTTTTATCAATGAGGCCTCTATTTTCTTCATTTTCCATTATTTTCCTTTAATTTCCTCCTCACGTGTAACCTGTGACCTTTCACCTTCCTTTTCTCCTAATTTCCATTATTTTCATAAATAAAATGTCAATTAATGCCTCATGCCTTTCCAAAGTCTTAACCATTGCCTTTGAAAATTCCCTTTAGCCATAAACAATCAAATGAACACCCACTAGGACATCTTACCCACCATTCAGCTTGGAATACGTGTCCCATTATCTGTGGTATTTATATATTTTTACATGTAATTTTCACCAGGGCTATTATAGAACCCTCCCCCTTGGGGGAACACCGTCCTCGGTGTTCAATGACACCTATAACCAATAAGAATGTTGAAAATAAAACATACTGCCCATGGAGCTTTATAACATAGCTCGTTACAGTATTTATAATGAAAGACCTGCTCAAAAGAAAAACATCATGACTACACGACAATATAACAACCATACAGCATACTGGAGCTTTATAACACAACTCATTACGATATTTACAATAATACACACATATACTCATATGCACATTTGATCAACCAACAAATAGAAGGATATGATGCATGCATCTACAACAAGGGAATCTAGAGGCCCACACCTCCACCCTCAAAGTAATACGAGGATTCACCTCCTTCTCAAGAAGTCCATAATCCACTACCAGAGTCAAAGCTACATCCAAGTTCTACAATCTCGTGCCACTTGTCCTCTCATTGAATAGTTACCAACTCATTATTCTAGGGCGCACTCCCAATGTGCATCTAATTCTATCTAGCAATAATAATGACCAAAACAAATCCATCCCCAACCTTCTATTCTCTGCTATATTGTCCCTTGGGCAATCCGGTCAACCCTTCCGTGCAGTCACTCACCTTCCAAGTTCCACTAGCACCCCCATCCTAGGCGGTCCATCCCTTGGCAAGGCTTCCTCACATTAGAAGATATGAAAACCAAGGCATATACCTACCTTAAAACCATCATACAGGTCATAGCATGCTCATGGTAATCAATGGACATAACTGGGTACCAGTGTCCCACAATGGCCTTGTTCCTGAAGTGCTTTACCAACATATTGCTGCATATTCCAATTCTTTTCACTACTGCTATTGATTCTTGCAGTTGATTTTAACGACCCAATTGGGCATGTTCATGCATTCTTGTTCCAAGCACATAATTTCCATTAGATTCAAATAAATTGAAATAACCTCAAATCGTACCTCATTGGTAGCTCGTCAATAAGATACATTTGCAATCTTGTTCGCTTCCTGTCACAACAAGTCAAACTAACATATTTGACCAAATCAACATGTATAAAAATATCACATCAGGTTAGCTCAAAATATCGCCATCAAAATCATAAATCACATGTAACCATCATATACCATAATCATAGATCACACGTAATCATCATAAACCATAATTATAAACCACATGTATAATAAAGCTGAAATAAAATATTGATACTTATCCTTCATTGATCCTTACTTCTGCCTTTGTTCTTATTTCGTACACACATCAGATTGGTTGCCACACCTGACAAACACCTAGTGCCTTCTCCTCAATCGGGTGCACATATACATAGTGTGTATCACACACATACAACCACACACGACATACCACTCCTAACGTATACGATATAACACAATACATGCACCTACACCTGATGTACAACATAACACAAATGTGTGTCTAGAGTGCAACACAGTGAATGCATATGTCATGATACCATGACTACACAATGCACATACATAGTACCGCATGCCCGCAACACAACTTGTACGACATGCACTCAATCCCACACATACACTAGTACCACATGTACCAAGCACCATTTGCAAAATGTGTGCACGACATCACATGTACATGGCACCACCTGCACAACATGTACACAATTCCATATGTACATTACACCATTGTACAATGTGTACACAATACCACGTGTACACAGTACCACACACACGACATAGTTCAAATAGCTTTTTGAACTAATTGTGAGTTCAGTTAGTTAATGCATGCATGCATGTAACTGCTACACTTCAGATAACTGAATATTCTCTCATAAATAACTCATGCATGTCAGTTTAGTCAGAGACCCAATTGAGATCAGAGGAAGGGACAGTGTACTATCAGTTGGAGGATTTTTCCTATATAGGAAACTCATCCATGCAGAAGGAATTATCTCCTTCAGGATTGTGTAGTTAGATAAGAGGTTAGTGAGTGTGTCAAGAGGCAAATTCACATAGGTGGTAGCACTGGACCCCAAAGAAAATTGCGCAAGGAAATAGGAGGCTTGGAGGGCAGAGGAGAAGGTTTGTGAGAAGCCTTTGACTGTCTATGAGTAGCAGAGGGATTGTACTGAGAGCTGGACAACTTGTGAGCTAAAGCTTTGTGTAATCCAGACATATTTCCACTTGTATGATATTACAGAGATCCGGGTTTTACGCTGAGGCTTTCCCCAGAGTATTCTTTTGTGTTCTTGTGTAATTGATTTCTCATTCTCTGTTATATGTGTTCCGGTTGATCTTGCTCAAATTGATTAAGCTTCTGCAAAGTTTGATTGTAGAAGTAGACCTATTATTTTGCTTTAGTATATTGCATTATCAGGTGATCTACAGGTGGAATTTCTACATGGTATCAAAGCTAGCTGATCCATAGAGAAATTTGTACATGGTATCAAAGCAAAGGTGATCAAAGGGAAGAATAGTATACAAGAAGTTTGAAGTTCGAAGTTTGAGGTTCTTGAATATAGAAATTGATTTCTTATCACATCTCAATTTCACCAATGGCATTCAACGGTTTAAGACTTGAGTATGCCCTTGATGGTAGCTCAAATTATATAGCTTGGAAGGATCGCATGGAAGCAGTATTAGAGGATAACAGACTAAAGAAATTTATTGATCAATAAGTCCCCAAGCCCGCAGCAGCTAATGCTACAAAATTGGCAGAATGGAAGAAATGTGTAGCTAGAGCAACGAGAATCCTTCTGGAGGGAGTTCGAGACCACATAGTCACGAGTCTCCATGGGAAGGAGAAATTGTTTTTGATGTGGAAAACATTGAAAGATCTATATCAGAACAGCAACGATCAGAGGAAGTTAGTGCTAAAAGACAAGCTTCAGAAAATCAAGTGTGAAAAGGGCGACACGATCTCTACATATCTGAACAAGCTCACCACCTGCAGGGATGAGCTTGGAAGTGTAGGGATCATGACAGCCGATGATGACATGGTGAGTCTTGCTCTCCTCGGTCTTCTTAAGAGCTGGCATAGCTACCAAGACTTGGTAAATGGAGGAGAAAAAATGCCAGATTGGGAATGACTTTGGTTGGATCTGATGTAGGAGGAGATAAGAAGAATCACCAGAGATGGTTCTTCATCCAAGGGGGATGAAGAAAATTGTGACTTAGCGAGTAAGGCAAAGAAAGGGAAGGAGAAGGATTCTCATCCCAAATCGAGTTCTTCCTATGGTGGGAAGAAGTTTGACAAATCGAAAATGTGATGCTTTCGTTGTCATGAGGTGGGCCATTTTGATACAAATTGTCCACTGAAGAAATCCAAGATGGGATCCAAGGAAGGATCTGAAGGTGAGGCATTGGCCTCACATTTCGAGTTGGATTTCACCCTCTTCACATGCATGGTTTCATCCATGGTGGGATGTGGTTGGTTTCTTGACAGTGGAGCTTCATTCCACATGACC
>APFE030933278.1:142613-175156 GCA_000404065.3 Pinus taeda
GTTGTTAGGGTCACTTGTCACATAGTGACTTAAGTGAAGTGTTTTTGGTACACCTTCCAAGAAATTTCACACTAACAACAAATTTCCCTTCTAAGGTATGTAAATTCACTCCTAGTGTTGGTTCAAATAATTTTCAAATTCTAAGAATAGTAAACACCATTAGAGAATCTAACTTGAAAATGAGAATAAACATAATTATGATAATTACAGTAAGAATTGATAAATTCCTTTGAAGGATGAAAATGGCATGCAAGGATAGTAATGATGTCACTTCCCCTTACAAGGTACATTTCCCATAGCTCATATTACGAGTAGAGTTTCATTCACCCATCTCTTCATGTGTTCATGTATTAACTCTCAGTCAAAGGTGATGGTGAGAATCATCGAAGGCACATGATGGAAAATATGGGAATTATTGAGATGATATTAGGTAATAAAGTTTTATTCCCATGTATCCCTTCCATCTTATGCTTTTGTGGACCCATAGCCCTCCCATGCTCCCAACAACCATTTTAAATCATTGTATTTTTATTCTAATATTGTCTTTTTATATAGAATAGGGTGCACCATGGTAACTTTAGCACATGATCCATATAAATGCATTTATAACATATGTATGCCTAGTCATTTTTTGGTTACCACATGGTCCATATGACAACACCTATGTGCCTAAACATTCTCTAGTCTATTCTTGGCTTGAGCTCTACACTAGAAATATGATCACCTTACAAAGTCATTTATTTAAGTGCACACTATTAACTCTCATCATATTAACCACACATTTACATGTATGGGTAAGTTAATAAGTTGACAAAATCAACTCCTTTTTGGTGGAAATTCTCCGTAATCCCTCATGGAAATTTGACTAGAAATTATAGTTCCACCTAATTGATGTGAACTTTGACCTTAAGGGTTTTAGCCAATTTTAAAATGACCTAGATAATCAAAATGTCGAAATTTGAGTATATTAGTATCAAACTTTGCCTCACCAAAAATTGGACATAACAAAAAAGTTGAGTTTTTCCACTTATTGACTCACTCATATACATTTCTTTATAATCTTATCGTATCCAATACCTTCCAAAAGTAAACAAAAAAAATGAAATTAGTTACATGTATACTTAGATTAACATTAGCTCCCTTCCACTTAATTATGGTGCTAATGGTCCCAAAATAATAGAAACTAATACTTTTCACAATATATAAACTATGTTGGAAAGTTGGTTGTATGCTCTAAGATTTGGATCTTGGTATATAAGAAGTTGGGGAGAAGCTCTCACTATTTTTTCCCATTTTTTTTTTTACTTATATTTAATATTTCTAGGAGACAATAAGAATATGCACAAGACTACCCATCTTAGGTTCAATACCTATCTAGTGTCATATACACCATCTATCATATCAAAACATATTAAAGTCATCATATAATGTTCTATAGACACTATAAATTACTTACTTCAATAGATAGATTACTTCTTGTGAGATTTAAATGATCTCACAGTAAGCCTTATGTATGATCAAAACTAGACCTCCAAAAAATCAAATTATCCGATATCCAAAGATTAATATATACTTCTCTTTGAAGCATTATAGAGAGCGCCTCCTATCAATGCAAGTTCAATTAAGGTACCCCCATACATAAACAAAGCTTCCTTAGACAAATTGTCCACCTGAGTATTGGATTTTAATATATATGAGTAAAAACAATAACATCAAAAGTATCTTTAGCCTCCTTTACTTGGTTCATTAGAGAAATCAAGCCCAAATTTACCATATTACACTTGTGATTTTCCTAGTCTATCAAAATATTTGAATCACAAAAGACTTGAAGAAGTTTTAAAGCTATTTCCTTTGTAGATTTTAGTAATAACCAAAGAGCATAAAACTATGCATGGTTATGACATATTTCAACTTATGGAAGCAAGTTGAATTAATTAAATGTATAGCTCCTACCACAAATGCCTGAGACTCCTTGACTTGCTCCATTGAAGTAACCACATGGATTCTCTTAATCAATACTAGGAAATAGAAAAGTTATAATATATCTCTCCTTAGGAGATATTTTGTTCTCATGTAACATAAATCTAACATTATTTGTTTTGCATATTTGTTAAATATGCAAGAGCACAAAATCCTAAAATAACATTTTTTTTATGATCCACCATATTTGTAACATACCCAACCCCCAAGGTGACTTTATAGAGGCGGGGGAAAATTTTTTCCCTTGCTACAGCTATCTCAGACCTGCTTTATGAAGCCACTACCATCTTATACATGTCAAGATCTTTCCAGTGATATAAATCTAACCTCATTCTAAGCTCTAAGTTCAAAGTTATGGTCCTTAGAATATTTACCTATTCATGTCCAGTCAACATTCATACCACTAATACATAACTAACACGTGGTTGAACTACCATGTGTCATTGTCATACTACACTGCCTTATCAGATATGTGGTTGATATGTGGTTGATATGTGGTTGATATGTGGTTGATATGTGGTTGACATGTGGTAGTCACCCACCCACATTTTGACATCAAGGCATGCCTACTCAGTAAGGAAATAATGTATGATGTTGCATCACATCTGAATCTAGGTTTTTTGTATAGGTTGAAAGATTGAAAATTTGGATTTAATGAAGTATGGATCCTAGATTTATTAGGAATTAGGACGTGTTGATGGAAATAACAACTAATTTTTTTTGGATTCCCACCATATGTAATCTATCTAAAGTCAAAATTGTCCTTTTCACTTTACAGTTTGTCATCTAACAACTTTGATCCAAGTTTGCACATATCCAAGTTTTCTTAAACACTCATTAATGGAAGTTTTAAATTTTCAAACTTCCACTAGGGTCAATAGGTCAACCCTTTGGATTCTACATCATGTGCCATCATAGTTTTCACCTCAACTCTATCATGATCTGGATTTGATAATTATATTTTTTGTCATCCATCTTGATGCATTCAGAGTGGAAAAAGTGGAGGAATCAACTCATGGGACTATTTTTACCAGCGGGACCCAGTTTGGAAAAACAAGGTCTAAAACCTTCTAGGACTATTTTGAAGCATTAAACGACAGTTTTTGGGGGTAAAACATTGTCGCCACAGTATTTTTTCATGATATTCTACACACAGAGATCTTTCCAACAACATAAGAAGTGTGTCAATCGGAGTATGTATGCAAAATTTATGCCACTCTAAAGTTGACCTTCCTATTTTCGCACCTATAGTTCAAGAGGATGTCACGTCAACCCCCATTATTCATGGAAAAAGGGGCTAGCCATATGTTTTTTATGTAAAAGACTCTAGAAGAGTCTATATTGTAACTCCAGTTAAGAGTTGATGTAGTCAAACTTAACCATTAGTAGGCTATCGGGTTGTGTTATAATCGGACCACTAGTAGGCTATCAGGGTGTGTTATAACCGGACCACTAGGAGGAAAAGGCATTCCAATCTTTCGATAGTATTTTGTTTCATAGTTGAGAAAATATAGCTAGGGGAGATAGGAGGTAGATCACACAGAGAGGATACGTGCATTGTAGCAGCCCATGGGCCACAAGAATTACTTCTTTGTAACTGTAACCTTGTTTTCCAAACAGAGAAAGAGAATGAAGTGACCTCATCTTCCAGCTAGGTTTTCTCCCAAAAGGGTTTCCAAGAGAATATCTTGTGCATTATGTGTGTGTGAAAGCTTATTTTATCGTTCTCTACTTTTCGGCATAGTTTCCATTCACATGCATGTGCTAATTACAGTTAAATTTACAGACTTAGAAGTTTAATAAAACTATAATAGTGTAAAAATTCAAAATTTTAATATATTATTATCAAATCTGTTGTGACAAACTGTCTAGTGGAATATCCACATAAGTTTACAGATTATATCATGTCATACATGCCATGTCATTTTTCCATGTTAGCATGCCACAACATCATCCATGTGGCATGCCATATCATTGCACCTTATGATCATTCCTTGTCATTGGCCATGTCAGCATGCCACATTGGCATATGGAATCTCAGATTTTCAAAAAGGGACTTTCCAATAGTTCCAAAATCCTGGACTTCCAATCCTTTGGATCTAGGTTTTGTCAATTTACATATACATCATCAAAAAACACAACAACTGCAAGAATCTGACACTAATGGAAATATAGGTTTTGTTAGGTAGTGCAATAAAATTGGTCAATGTATATCATTTAGATTTGAATAAAACATGAATGATTTACTTCCAAAAAGCTATATTTGTAGACCTCTAACCTCTTAGTCCTCCTCTAGTTCACCTTGTGGTCTTGGCCCCACTCGAGCATATGACAAAGGGTTAGGTTAAAAGGGATTATGTCCTCTATATTTTGGAAAACCTTTATTAACCCCTTTTAAGGAAAAGCTAGATTCCTAGATTCCTTTGCTTAGAACTTGTTAGCACTTGGATTGAACCTCAGGCTGAATGAAGGCAATGCCAGGGTAACCACAAACCACGCTTAGCCAAGTAGCTAGCCCTACTAGGCCAGGAGTGGGCTCTCTTCGTAAGGATCTCAACCAAATTGACTAGATCTAGAAACTGATATTAAGTTAGGTATAGTAGCACAAGGTTTGATTTGATTTTGAAGGGTTTTGTTGGATCAAGAAGTGCCAAATAGTTAGGGCAAGGAAATTAGGTCACAACTATAGGGTGTTTTATGGGGCAAGGTAGGCACAACGATCAGAACCTTAGGTTTTGATGTATGAGGTGAAAAGACAGGTGAGGAGCTAGGAAGAGCATGTAAACCTCATGGATTCTTCCTAAACTAAAGAAAACATAGATTGTGAAATGTCTACCCAAAACAAAGCATAAAAATTATGGATTTTGCCTTCCAGACTTGTATACATTCACATAAAGAGTATGAAATGATGAAATGGAGTTAGCAATACATTTTAACACATGAAAACATAAGAAAAAATGAACCGAACATCATACCACATGGATCCCAAAGAAATAGCTGCAACTTTTCATTAATCTCATGCTGTAATTGGCACAAAATGATGTCTATCAAAGCTTAAGCATCCCACTGAGTCCAACCCTTTACAATGATAAAGAAAAAGAAGATATAGACATTTATTCAACCTCCTCTCATCCTCAAGGGTCGAATCCCTAAGATGAGGAACTTAATCCATCAAAAGATGAACAAGAAACTGGAATTTAGGCAATCCTAACAACTTGCCTCTAAAGGAAGGAAACTAATTCATTTGTCCTCAAGATAACTTTTGATGCAATGAATCTACCCTCTAGTAACTAATATCCACCCTATTTACATGCCTAGTCAACATTTACATCATTTAAAACATCATCCATGAGAGAAAACCCGAAAAAGAGACTTATAGCACAATAAAGTGAATATTCAACATAAAATTGTCCTATGCACAGGGCTTAAGCTCTATGTGCAACACTTTTTGTAGGTCTTCCCGATGTCTAAATTGAGCTCATGATAGCTCATTGGAAAGCTTGTCCTGTCTACTTTCCAAATCTTCCTTTAGTTTCCCATTTGGAGTTTATTTGACCCCTCAAAAACTGATTCTCCTAAGACTTCTTCTATGCACAGCGCCATGGTCAAAAAGAGGGCAGAAAGGTCATTTTTAGGTGTTTTTTAACCTTTTGGCTGGCCAGTTTTGCTCCAAAAGCTTAGAAAATGCACAAGGTGCATATACTCATCATTGTGAATCTAAAAAAGTTGACCATTTCCTGATTGGATGCCCGTAGGAAAAGCGTAGCACCAGTGGCGCTGCACATAGAGCCAGTCTTTCTGAGTAAAAAATTGTTAAATCCTTCAAAAAGGAAAAAATTCTAAAAACTTACTCAAAATTTGTGGAGAACACCACCAACGAGTGTCTGGGTTAGCCAAGGAAGCTTAAGCAAGCAACCTAAGTCTATCACCCTCCTTTTTGCCTTTGAGTGCTTGTTTTAGCCTTGTTTTCATTTGCTTGACTCTTATGTTACAAATCTTGTTCCAGGTCCTATAATGGCAAGCCATGTGCCTAATGATTTGATTGTCCCTGTTGGCCCTTTGTAGCAGCTTCTCCAAATGTAAATTGACCCTGTCAAACCATGTTTCTCTATCCTCCTCAATCTCCTTTTCAAGCCTTTGTTTTCTAGTCAGGGTGGCTGTGGTCTCTTCCTCTTGCATTATTGATTTGCCTTTGTCACCTTGCCTCTTTGCCTTGAGGAGTTCTAGCTCCATGAGGACCTATTTTTCATTTAGCTGCTTGTTCTCTTTCTCAATATATGAAATGACATACTTATCTCTCGCCAAGTTGTCCATCAGTGCTTGGTTCTGCGCATCTTTTTCCCTTATGGTTATATTTTCATTTGTTGCCTCATCTTGAGCCTCCAAGTCAACTATCTAAATTCCATGATGAATGTGTGGTTGTTTTGGTCCATCATGTTCCATCAAATCAAATTCCCTTTCCTCTTCATCATTGAGGCTTTCCTATCTTATCTTTCCTTTATGCACCTGTTGCACTTGTTGTACCTGTTGTGTTGATGAAGAAGGCAGAGCCCCTTCCACAGTTTGTGGAGCAAGCATTTGCCTATGAGCTGATGAAGAAGGCAAGGCCCCTTCCACATCGGGTGGAGTAAACACTTGCCTATCTATTGCAAACAACTTTCTAGCCCCTCTCTGATATTTTTTGTAGGTTTCTGGCTTTTCAACGACTTTAGTCTCTTTAGCCTTCTTACTTTTCTTTACTTTGGCATTGTTGGAAGGCCTTTATGCTTCTTGAGGCACCGGTGGAGAAATCTGAGGACCATTGAAGATGTCATTGGAAATAAATGTATCCCATGAGATGTTGAGGAGGCTAAGATGATGTAGCACAATCATTTTAGTCAAGGAATAGTGATAAATACTATTCATCTGCTGGGGTATGGCCTTTTCTGTACAATGTAGGCCATCTTCTCAATGTTCCTAAATAAGAAGTATGTGATGTTCATCATTTTCACTCTTCTGAAGTGCATAAGAAGCCTAATATGATAGGTGTATAATCTGGAAAATCTGCCCTCACATGTAAAATACTTCATAATGATCCTCATCACAGGGGCATATTTGTCGTGAAGGAACCTGAAAGGAAAGGTCCTCTTCTTTTCATTCTTATACTTGGATTTGATGCATGGCTCATAGTAGTGCTCATCCAAATCTTGTGCTTTATACCATTTCCCCCCACATTCGGAATCCTTGTAGCATCAACAATGATGGAGGAGGAAACTGTAAATGTCACCCCGGCAAGAGTTACCTTGTTGTCACAGAGATTGGCTACAAAAACCCTGGTCAACTCAGCATGATGTTGAACTCTTTGTACCTGCTCACAAAAATCATAACACCCTAGATGCCTGAAACAAGAGATAGTCATATGGGAAGTCTCTAACTCTCTGATGTTTGATGGTTCCTCTCTAATTTGCCTCCCTTATGTGGTTTTCTCTAATGTTGAGGTTCATCTCCCATGCTTTCACTGCCACTGTTTTCCTCCTCCTCATAATCTTCATCCTCTTTATCCATGTTTTTTGAGTTTGAATCTTTAGAAACCCTAAAGAAGGTAATCAGGAAGTGAGTTATGGTGAATAGGGATAGGGGAAGGGGAGAGGAGTTTGTGTGATGTAGGATGAGAAATGTATGATGTGAGAGTGAGAAAGGGGGGTATTTTTTAGTATGGACTGTTTTGTAAGTAGGGGTTTAGGGATTTTGTTTGGGGGATTAGGGTATAGGGGATAAGAGTATTTGACAGTAGGAAATAGGGAAACCTCCAAGTCTTCCCACCCAATAAGGAATTAAGTGGTTCATGTCCAACTATCCTCATAGAAGTTGTTATTAATCTCATTCATTTATAGGATGCACAAGCCCAATTAAATCTCATAATTCATTATCGTACCTTAGGCTCTTTTTCCTTAAGGGCTAGGGATTCTATAGATAATCTTTATGTTGACTCTTCACTTCACTCTGAGTTTAGGCCCTTACTTAGGCCTTGGGGTCCACTTCATCAATGGTTTCCTCTGCTCATACTCAATAAGTTTAAGCCATCCTCTTCCCACCTGGAGCTAACCCAAATCCCATGTAATTTACTTAGTTATGCACCAATTAATATGCTTATAAAGGACTTATAGGCATATATAACACACATAATGCATCACAACATATATGCATCAATATACATACACCATTAAGCTTAGTTACTCACAAAGAACATGCAGATAAAAAACATAAATTATACATACATTGAACATTCAAAAACAAGGTTGGAACACTTATCTCTAGAATTTTCCACCAACTAGTTGCAAACCTCTAATGTTCCTCATGGCCATAAACCACATTGTTCATTATTTCTCAACAACAAGTCACCCTTGCGTTGATGCCATAAATACATAAGGGATAAAGACTCTCCTCAAGCTAACCTTGGACACATGGTCTAAGGAACATATAGTCCACTGCCATTTTGGTATGAGGCCTCACTTTAGTATAGCAGTTTGACCACCTTTCCCTCTAAGCTCAATCCTTCCCCAAGGTGAGAAAGGAGAACTTATCCATATAATTAAATGGGAAACACTGAACAATTTTCCCTCTAGTTCTAGTCTCACCCGAGATGAGCAAGGGGAATTGATTATTCACTTCTGTAATGGAATTCATATTAATCCTTAATCAATAAGTTAATGGTTGTCTTAGGCCACAAGTTAATGATTGATTCAAGTCATATGTTAATGGCTAAGCCAAGTCATAGGTTTAACAATTGTCTTAGTCCTAAAGGTTTGAGGCCCATATGAAGACGTAGTTCAACTCCAAATCCATAATTTTAACTTACATCCAAAAAATGAGCCAAGGATCCAAACCTCGTAGACACATGTAGACAACCTCCCTTGTATATGGTTCTTGTATCTCCAAGTAATTGTGCATTAATGTATGGCACCTCCAATGACATAGTGAGAAAATTTGACTTATATGTGCATGTGCTTTCTCTGCCATGGTGCACATAAGGAATTCTCTCCCGTAACTTTGGACCTAGGAAACATAATCCTTCCATAACTATGGGCTTGAATTCATTGAGTGGCTTTACAAATTCTTTTTATCATTTCCTAGGCTTAGGAACCATGTCATGGTTCTACCTTATCACCTTTCCCTCTTGTGTTCTCACCCCCATACTCTTTATGTGGGATTATCTATATCCATGGTGTATATTTTATTATCATATATGATTACATTTTGAAACATTTGTATCATTGACCTTAGCATGGATAACCTTAGGCACAGAGGCCCAAAAACAAATAATTAAATATACAAGGGAATGCAATCCAAACACAATCTGGCTTACCAACGCAATAATAAGATACTAATTTGCATGAAAGGGAATCATCTTGGGATTGTTACAATATCCCACAAGAAAAAAGACAAGGAAAAACCTTCAAATGTTGTTGCTACCTTATTAGTGAACCAATTTAATAAACAATCAACTAAAGACACCTTTTCTCATTTATAATTTCCCATGGTACCTTCTGAAACCTCCTTCCAAAAATATCTAGAGAAATCACATGTCACAAACAAGTGGTCAACTAATTCGTTATTGCTCATGCAAAGTATACATCTACTTGGTGCACTCTAATTCCTCTTTTACGAATTATCCTAGGTTAATATATTATTTGTTAGGGCCAACCACAAGAGTATTTTAATTTTAAAGAACATGACAAATTTCAAGCAAGTCTCCACTAGTAGACTCTCGTAGCATGTGAATCCTCTTCTATTCTTATTACATATCATAACTTCACTATATATTTATATCATTCATTAACTATGGCATTGGACCAATCATGTTTGTCTTCCTCCTCTACCAATTTTATAGCACTATGGGAAAGAACATTTACATATTGACCCCACCCCAACTACCATATCTCCTTATAGATTTATACTGTATGAATTCACCCATTACTGAGACAAAATACTTCTATTTGGCTAGGTGAAATTTATTCCCTTAGATAAAAAATCCCTTGACCATGTAGCACTTCCAAAAATTACTCAAAAAAATTATACTTGTTCTTGGGTCTAGTCCAAGGATTCTCTCGTGTTTGAGCCTTCTTACCATTCCCAACATACTACAATCCATTTTCCTAATAAGAGAAATGAATTTATCAAGGTTCTCTAAACTATGAAAACTCCTTGACATTGTTTTCTTTGTACTCTAAACTAGTACTCCATGGTCATTCCCCTCAAATACTCACTTTTTATAACTCCTCCCCAAATTCCCTCATTGTAGAGCAACCTCCAAATATTTTTTACTACCAAATATAAACTAAATAGGTGTATGTTCAATCCCACCCCCTACTTCCATTGGGGTTGATAGCCTTGTCCACTTAAGTATATGGTTTCCTTCCTTGTCCCTTTTTCTAGTATATAAAAAAATAAAACACTTCTTCTAAATTTGGTTTAATATGACTTCGGGAATAATAGCTATTAACATCCAATACATAGTGTTTTCTTGAAGCCTACCTTTATTGGTACCAAACACCCTCCCTAAGACAACCATCTATAGCACCATATAGAAATTCTAGGTTCCACATTTTTGTACATCCAAATCAAGTCCTCAAATTGGCAACCATTTGGATTTAGAATGAACTAAATCTATTTAAACCCTTGATCTATATCACTTTGATTCGTAGGAAAAAAAGTTCCACCTTGAACTTAACATCTTAAACTACTCCATTGAACATAATAATAGACTTCATATTAATCAACAATGGCTCCTTGATATTGTCCAATTCTTTTACAAAACCACGACAAAAGATCAATATGTCATCAACAAAGAGCAAAAGTGTAATAAATTATGTATTTGAAGCCTTTATACTCTTCAATTCTCCTTTATTTCTTGTTTCTTTAAATAACATACTTAAATCCTATGCCATTAAAAAGGAAAGAAATGGAGGTAAAGAACAACCATATAAGGCCTCTATAAGTAGTGGAAAATGGAGAAGGGTATCCATTGAGCAAGACAATAACAAATATTTAGAATATGTGCCCCATAATTCAATTTAGAGTTTTCAAATTCATCCCTAATTGAAGAAGTAATAATCTAAATCCTATCATGTGCCTTTGCCAAATCTAAATCTTAAGGATAGTTGCAAGTAGTTTTTGTGTCTTCATTAAGTGTAATCATTCTTGTGCAATTTCTGTTACATCAAATATTTATCAATTATATAGGAATTGAAACTCTTCATCTAAAAATACCAAAGAATATACCCTTTACCCCTTTAAAGATGATTTTGGGAACAAGTTTATAAAAAGAATTTTATAAAAGTGGAATTAAGAGCCCCCAACGCTTTCCTTTAAGTCCTCAACTCTTCAACAAAATGTACCAAATCATGTTCCATAATATCATAAAATCCAAAATAGAATTCCATAGACAAACCATCTATACTAGGACTCTGTCCTTTTCTGAAAGAGGATAAGATGGATTTAATTTCAAGGCTAGTTATTCCAACCTCCAACTTTGCATTCATTTGCTCATTTACGAGAATAAGAAACAAACTTATAACTTTCATAATTTCTCCAACATTTTCCTCTTCTAGATCTTTAAATAAGGTTTTGAATGCAATCTTCATGCCTCTCCTATACCCTTGAATATATTATCCCTCAAGCCAATATGATGAATAATTTCCCAAATTGTGTTAAAATGCTTCATATGAGTATCATATCTATGGAAAAATTTAGTGGTATTGTCCCCTTCCTATAAAAAAATAGCCCTACTTTTAAGCCTCCAAGTTCTCTTCTCCTTAGATTCTAGGAGATCCTTCTTTATGCCCTCTAACTCCTTTAAAACCAAAGCTTCATTTTTTGACAAGTTTATGGCATCATTGTTCTTGAAACAAGCACTTATCCCTTCTTTCACTTCCTTTAACTCCTTTGGTGAATTAGAAGTTATGGTTTTGGCTCATCCTTTCATAACCCCCTTAATTATTTTAAAACTATATATAATTGCTTCATGGTAGAGTCCCCTACTTGGCTATCAAATATCTCCAAATTTTTACTATTAAGTATTAAAAATCATTCTCCAATAACCAAGGACAATTGAATTCCATAGGGCATTGAGGCTTCCAATTTTCCATTTCAAATTTTGAAAAGATTAGTAGATTATCTAAAGATCCCATTAAACCAAACCATGATTTAATTTTAATCTTTCCATTAAATAAAGACTCTACCAACAAAAACTTATCAAGCCTTCTGGAAATTTGTTCTTTATCTCTTCAAGTGTTTTTCTAGGTAGGAACTATCTTAAGTGATTCCAAATCAACTAGATGAAGTGACTCAAATACATGAGAAAAATAGTCTGTTAGGGGGTACTTTTGGCTACATCCCCCAAAATTTCCTTGTGGTTTAGGGTTATATTTAAGTCAATCGATAGAATCACATTATTTCCACTAAGAGCTCTTGAATCTATAGGATTCTCCCAAAAAGGCCTCCTATCTCCATTAGAGTCCATATACATTGAACAACCTTAGTCATTTCCCTAATTACTTCTGAGAGTTTCACCAAAATACTTGAATTCACAACTAATGTAGGAATGGTGTTACACTTGTTATTTCATTAAGTAACTAATCCTCTAGATAACCCTACAATACCTTTAGTACAAAAATCCTAGTCCTTTAAAGTAGAAGAAAATAATTCTAAATCCTTTTATCTATAACATGTTGTTTCTTAAAGTATTACTAATCAAGTTTATCAGCAAAAAAAACTTGTGAGGGCTAGCTTATTGTAGTTAACCCAAACTCCCCCAACATTAAGGAGATGATGATCATTAAGAAACTTATCTATGGACTTTCCCCACTCCAAGGGCCCTATTTATAGGACAATTCTTTCCTTGTCTAAGTTCCTTCTTTGTTTAAGACTTGATCAAATTCATATGGAATATTATACCAATAGTGGATATTATCCCTTTACCCATTTGTAAACACCCTTTTAAACTCATAGGCTCCTCTCCTTATTTCTTGGATCTCAGCTGATAGAAACACTTAATATGAGATTTATGTAACCTCCTCTTTTGGTCAATTAAATGTAGACAAGTCAAGTCCTTGGAAGCTTTAGGTTTACGCATGTCCATACATGAACCAAATATTTTGGGACTAGTCTTAATAGGAGGGTTTGAACCATGAATTGAAATATTACTCATTCCAAGCCTAGCCCTTAAGTTTTGGGAGGGAGCTTCCTGATTTCAATTATCCTCAACCTCAACCTCCTCCTTAGGGTTTGCTATGGACAAATAGAACTTGCTAGGGTATTTTATTTAAGTTATGGTGGAACCTCATTACCCACGTCCACTCTATACTTCAAGAATACATTGTGAAGGGTTTGAAGTGTTCATTCCTTTACTTAGTGAGGTCCATGTTCTCACTAAATTTTTTAGCTTTTATAGTAGTTATTTAGGTGTAGGCTCTTAAGGCCCAACCATTGAGATGGGTTTATCTAAAAACTATTATGGATATTGGACCACTAGAATGGTTTGTCACAACAAGTCTATTATGAAATATCAAATTATGAGCATTTATTTCCTTAGATCTTAAATTAGTTATCTCCAGATGGATTGAATTTAAGAAATAATTGAAAAGTGGAAAATGAAAGAATAAACAAAACATACACACCATCCATAAAAGGGAACACAATATTTTTCCTAGGAAACACAATATGGGAGAATTCCCATCTAGGAGGTGAGGCCTATGCTCTACTCTCTTTGCTTCATTTATAAAAATGCACATACAAAGGAATGGGCATTCACTGTAGAGTCGCCTCTAAACATTATGGCCTAAAATGGCTACTAAATAATTCTACTCCTCCTATGTTATGCTCATAAGAATACCACTCTCGGATGGTTTTTCTAAGCTATGGAATAGATACAATGATAAAGAATGGAACACCCTTTTCTTCCTAGCAACCCAGTATTTAAAATAACCCAATAACCATATAGGGGTAGTTTTTTTACTTCCTCAACTCTCACTTGTGATAAGGTTTTGGACCTTCTAGAATCCTCTTGAAATTCAACACGTGACTAGACCCACATGTGTGAGTAATGGGGGGATGGCATGGCATCCATTCATACCATTGTGATCAATAAGGTAGGAGGTATAATTTTCACATACAAGCTCCAAATGAGGTCATTTTTGCATTGTTGGAAAGGTCTCTTTGTGAATCAAATTCTAGGTTCTGTGTGTAAATTTTGGGTTACATATCCCTGAAAAACATTGTTTGATGCCTCGAAATGGCTCTAGAACCCAATTTTCGAAATTGGGTCCAGCCACTAAATAGGCTATACATCCAAATTGCTCCAATTTTTTCACTCAGGAAGTACCAAGATAGATGAAATGATCCAATTTAAATCGTTGGCCTTATAAATTGAATCCCATTTGCACAAACATGTTCCTTTGAGGCATTTATAGCCACCAAATTCCATTTTGTGAATCTTATTAACCCACATCTCTTTCTGTCTCTGCAATTGTTGTCCCTTAAATTTATAGATGTCCCTCAAGTGTTATACCTCATGATAATTACCACACCTAAAGGGGAATTCCCAATAATCAAGCTTTTGCATGCAATTCAAGGAACCCCAACTCAATTTCCAATTCTACCAATGGACCCTCTCCTAGATTTAGTTCCACTAAGATACATATAATTCTTTTGTCAAGAATTTTAGACCATCCATCCTCAAATGATATAAAACATTCAATTGAATTACCCACATTTCCAAAATATTGTTATGCCGTAATTTCTAGGAAATAGTAGGCATCAACACCCAAACTTTCTAGACATAATTTGATTCTCTACATGGATCGAAAATATTAGAATATTTATACACCTGGGAGTTAGTTAATTTCAACTTGGTCTAATGTCTCTATTACGTAAAAGTGTGTTTCATATTGCATTTCTTCAGCATGCATTAGTTGCATTGTAATTTGATGATCATGATATGTTATATATATAGAGTGATCCAACAACTCATATTCTCCTTGATATTAACAACTATTGATCTGAGGCTTACCACTCGATTGGTCTATAATATCTATTTAAAGTGCATGGAAGGTCATGGTTGATGATTGATTGTGAGAACTCTCTTATGCAAAATATCTTCTTTTGCATTAATGCAATTGCCTCAAGTCGTCACGTTGGAGGGGGCCAAGGACTATTTCCCTCTCAGAGGGTTTTAACCCTGTAAAAATATTGGTGTTGTGATCTTTGATCCAATTGTGTAAGTTACTAAAGGTGTTCATCCTATATGGAATACCCTATTTACCTGAACATGGTATCTGTTTGAAGAATTACTTTTGTTTGTGGTTGAGATCTTGAAGCCTATTTTGCCACATTTACAGGGCTTGCTACTTTTGTACAATTTTTTTCCTAAACAGACTATTCCATTGCATATGGAATGTCATTTTCAGCTAAGAATGCCTTTTGTTTCATCTGAAAAGGTGTCCATTTTCCCAATATGAAATATTTTTCATCTGATCTAGAAGTATATAGCCCAAATACACCTTTTTTTAACAAAGTTTATATTTCAATTATTTGTTTATATTCCCATTTTTCTACTCTTTCTGGTCCACATATTCTCCTTTTCCTATGCTCCACACAATCTCGACAAATTAGAAACATAACATAAAGGGTTTTATTGACTGTGTATACTCATTGTCATGTGTTTAGTGTGCTCTCGGGAAATCAGAAATAGTGAGAAAACTTACATTTTCCAAGTACGCTAACCAAGATCTAACCCCATTGTTGTTGAGTTTTGATTTATTTTTTTGAAACTATTATTTGTTTTTGGATGAGAACTTACTTTCTAGCAAGCGCACAGTTCAAGGTAGAGTCACCCTCACCCTCCTTCACTCTTTCACTAGCTCACTTGGCTAAAAATTGCTTTATTTAGTAGGAGGTCTCGAGTTCACATATTTTTTTTTTAAGTTACTTTGTGAAAATATCCATGCAAACTTAATTTATTTCATAAATTTATTGTAAAGTGTATTTCACTCGTTATATAAAAATGAATCACTATAAAATATTTTAATCTTATATTTTAAGTTATTTTTTGCATGCAACTTTCATTTATAAAATAACTTCATTGTAAAAGTGATTCTCACTTGTTTTATATAAGTGAGTCACTTCATCAAGTAATTGGTAGAAGTGAGCTTATAGGCAAAGCTAGCGAGGGAAAATATTTTTTCATTTTTTTATCAACATCAATCACCACGTGGGAAAACTTCTACCACATAGCTCTTTGCTACCGTTAATGCCTATTTTAAAAAAGGGCACAACTTTCACATTTGAAGTCAGTTTTCAATGTGTTTTCTTTGAAACAATCTATTTTTTTAGAGTTTTCCATCCAAATAGTTGGTTTTAGTTTTTGAAACCATATTATCTACATATTTTAATATGGTCACTCCAAGTGAACATTTGCTTACAAGTACCAATTACTTCTCATGGTGATCCTACATGGAGGATGTACTAGGAAGTGAAGGATTGTACTAGATTACCTTGGGACAATAAAAGGCCCCCATTGATGTTGATAAGAGAGCCTAATGGGACAATAGGAATGCTGAAGCACATGGATTAATCAAAATTCCCATTTCTCCTTATTTTTGATTTCATATTCAAGGAATCTATGCTCTAAATGAAACCCAAGAAAAGTTGAAAAAGATATTTGATGAATCTAATGTTGTTAGATCTCATTGACTTGAAAATTAGATCATGACTTTAAATTCCTAACAATTTCTCTTGCATTGAAAATTACTTATCTAAGTTCAAAACACTTAGACATTTGCTTAAAGACTGTTAAGTTGTTCTAAACGAGTGACATTGCATATATATTATTCTTTTAAAGCTTGGTTCTACATATTCTATTTTGTATCTACATTTTATACCACTAGAGAAGCTTTGGAGGTTTCCTATAAAAAAAACCTTCTCTTGAATATTTTTGTGACTCTCCGGTTAGAGGACATGACAAGATCTTACATATTGGAGTGATTAGCACTATAGGTACATGTAACAAGGCCCTAGTGGCCCAATGAAAAGTTAAATCCAAGTATCCAAAGAAGCAATAACCTTGCAACAACAAGAAAAATAGGGCCTCAAACCCTCTCAACTAGCCTCTACTCCTAATGGTGACAAAGGAATAAAATCAAATAGTATGAAGGCCGACATACATTGCAACTATTGTGGGAAAGGCAACCATATAGAGTCAAAATGCTTTAAAAAGATGGGGGCCTTGGAATCAACAATGAAAAAGCACAACATTAGCCTTGATTCTTCTTTCAACACTTCTTCTCATGGACATGCACTTTCTACTTTTGGTTTCTCCTTCAATGCAAGCTCTACTTCTTCTTTTGATGAATGACTTATTAATTATGGAGCATCTTATCATATGGCTAAGGATAAAGCCATTTTCCAGCCCTTAATGATTGTAACACCAGACAAATATTTGTTGGTGATGATAGATCTCTTAGTGTTGTAGAGTTTGGAAGATTTCAAGTAGATAAAGGTCATTTCAACGATGTATTATGTGTTCCAAGTCTTTCATGCAACCTTCTATCAATATATCAGATCACTCATTCGGGTTAAGGTAAAACAATAGAGTTTTCACCACACCAAGTTGTAATTAAGGATTTAAAATGTCTTGAGCATGTCCTTTCCACTAGAATAGTTTATGATATTACCCGGTTGTACAAGTATGACAATTTTGGGTCACCATCTTTTCCTTAGTTTTTATTGCTAATAGTGATAACTTAAACAAACTTTGGCATGAGTGATTTGGTCATATAAATTATCTCTCACAACAACAACTATGTAATCAAAATATGGTGATTGGTCTTCCTCTTGTTTCTTGTATAAATGGTGTTTGTGTTGATTTTGTTCTCGACAAACATCATCGAGAATTTTGACAAATGTACCTCTTGGCACACCTCGGTCTCTTTGCAGCTTGATCACGGTGATTTTTTTGGTTCACTTTCTTCTCCTTCCTTCTCTAGGTTCAAGTACTTCTTAACTTTAATTTATGACTTTTTCATATGCACTTGGGTTTATTTCTTAAAACTTAAGAGAATTTTCTTTGACTTGTTCTTGGCTTACAAGGAGCTTGTAGAAAAATAATCTAAACATCAATTGTCACTACACCCAGAAAGGGCATTCAAATGCAATATATTGTTCCATACATGCCACAAAAAAATGGTGTCGTTGAAAGAAAGAATCATACATTAAAGGAATTGGCTAATCATATGATTCAATCTAAGGGATTAACTCTTCATTATTGGGTGGAAGTAATTACCTGTGCAAATTACATAGTAAATCTCACTCCCACAAAGGCTTTAAGAAATATAATATCATAAGAAGCATGGACTAATGTTATGTTGAAGTATATAACTAGGTTTGGTCTTCATAATATCTTATGTAATCATGATTTTATGTATTTGATGTAAACAGAAAAATAAAATTTATTATTATTATTTTGTAGCATCAGTTTCATGCTCAAGGTTAATTTATTTCTAGTAAGCACCCATTGAGTGCTTCTAGGGTTTGTCATAGAGTCAAGAAGTCAATTGAGTCATTGTCATATATAAAATACCCCATTGGGCTCTTTGTATATTGTAGGAAGAATTTATGTAAGTCAAAAAGTGTCATAAAGACCCTCCAAGACCTAGTCGGTTTGCAATCAACAAGTCGGCCTCCAAGAGATGACAAGTCAGCCTCATAAGGGCTACTCGACTTCAACAAGAAGCCTATATATAAGAGCTTGACCCCATTTGAAGAGATCATTATCAAGTTTGATCAAATATGAAGAGAAAAATTCAAAGTTTTGAAGCTTGTTTTTAGTTACATAATTCCACAAGTGTGAAGATTTGAGGCTTCATATTGTAGTCATAAATATGAAATTTCTGACCTCTAATCAAGTCAAATTGTGGTGTCATAGAGATCAAGTGTACAAGTTGAATTTCCAAGAAAGAAAAACTAATCCCAGCGAAGGAGAAAGGAGGCAAAATTGACCATCATTTTCTCACACATGCCAAATAGGGTTTTTGTAGTAGAGGCTGAAAATTGCAGTCTTAAAGCAACAACCAAATTTCTAAAGAAGAGGCTGAAATTTGAAGTTCTGAAGTAGGTTGACTTGGGGTTGAATTTGTGAGAAGAAAGTTCATCAATAAGAGGTTTGACTTGGTCTTGTAGGAGTCTTTGTCAAGGGTCTTAGGTCTTGGAATTCATCATTTGAAGGTTCTTTAAGAAGATAAGATTTCTTCTGGGTTTTCCTCTCAAGAGGACAGGTTTTAGCCCTGCCTAGCAACCTACATTTTGTGTCCTCTTATCTCATTGATATTCATAGTTTGGTAGTTGTTTGATGATGAGAACACAATAATAATCAAGTGAAATAATAAGTTAATTGCAAGTAAATCAAGTTAAGTAAAAGAAAATCACAAGCAATTATCAAAGTAAGAGAAATCACCCTAATCTAGTTGCCCTTGATTTCTCAACATGGTATCAGAGCTAAGGTGACAACAACAAGGAAATGCGTCTTGAAGATCACTCCATTGAAGAAGGATACATAAGGTCATGTCGTAGGGGCTACAACCACCCTCCAAAATTTTTCCTTCGCCTCGTTTTGGAGCATCCCTTCCAACCTTCACATCAGCTTGCCTTACTTCATCAAGTTCACAAGCTTCAATGTCTTTCTTGCACAAAGGCAACCCGTTAGTCACAGCTTGATCCATTCCCCTCACAGGCTATTCACCTGGACTTGGTTCATGTTATGAACCAACTCAAGAAAAGATAGAAAAGATAGATCAACGCATTAGAATTCAGCCTCTTCGAGGGGGCAACCTCCTTTACATTACATAAATGAACAATTCTTCGATGATACAAATGAAAAGACCTCCTTCTATATATAGGAGTCTAAGGGGTCATTATATAATCAGAGCCTACATAACAATAATAATGTAAGGGCACAATAATAACAATAGTGGGCTTCTATGGGGCACAAAAGTAACAATATGGGCACTGCATGGGTACATCAATATAATAAGTGGGTTGTTCTAATAACAATAAGGGGTTACACTAGTAGTATAGGGGCCTAACAGGATATCACCAAGTTCAAGTCAAAGAAGAATATTTATGGAAGATCTCCTTCAAAACCAGGCAAGTTTTATATAAGTGGCTAGTCATGCCATTTGGCATATGTAATGCACTAGCTACATTTATGAGATTAATGAATGATGTACATCGCCCTTTTATAGATTCATTTGTTATTGTCTATTTGGATGATATAACTGGTATATAGTGCTACCTGGGAGGAGCATATTTCACATTTGAAACAAGTGTTGGAAACATTGAAGAAACACTAGTTGCTAGGAAATCCCAAGAAGTGTGAGTTTGCGCAACAGTATTTGGTGTATATGGGGTATGTGATCGGTGGAGAAGAGTTGAAGATAGATCCCTTTAAGATGGAGGCCATCATAAAATGGTCGGTGCCTACTAATGTTTCTGAGGTCAGCAGTATCATTGGGGAAATAAGGTACCTAAGGAAATTCATAGCCTTGTTCAACGATAGCAACACCGCTCCACGTCATAACAACAAGTGGCAAGATTTTCCAGTGGAGAAAAGGTCAGCAAAGGAATTTCAAAGAGTTAAAGAAGAAGATCAACCAAGCACAAGTTCTGGCATTACCAAACTTGTAGCGACCCTTTGAAGTGGAGATAGATACGAGTGGGTATGCTATGGGAGTTGTCTTGATGCAGTGAGTACAGCATGTATGCTACCATTCTAAAGTTTTTCATGGGGAAATTCTTAACTACCGTACCTACGACAAGGAGCTTTATGCCATGGTGTAAGTTGTGAAGAAGTGGAAGCATTATCTAATGTAAAAGGAGACAATAATCCACACATGTCACCAGCTGTTATTGTACTTGTAGGCCCAGAGTAAGCTACAATAGACCGGGTATTACAAGTGGATGGGGTTTTTACAACAGTTTCATTTGGTGATCAAGTATAATAAGGGAAGCGCAAACAAGTTGGTCGACATGCTTTCAAGGCCACCCACATCAAAGATCACAACTTTTGGGACTCTTATGCACATGGAACAATTCAACCATGATGCATACAGAGAGGCATATTCATAATATGAGGACTTCAAGGAGGTGTATCAGTAGTTGTAGAGTCAGAGTTATGTGCATAACGGTGATAACACGGTTGACTACCATCTCCAGGATGGGTTACTCTACACGATGGATAATTTATGTGTTCTTAAAGGTGAGTGATTGCATTTGATCAAAGAGGCTCACACGTCCAAGGTTGCAGGGCACTTTGGTATAGGGAAGATCGTGGCTAACTTGCTGAGGTATGTGTATTGGCCCAAGATGCAAGAACATGTAGCTAGGTTCATAAGAAGATGCATGATTTGTTGTACAAGCAAACCTAGCAACAAGAAACAAGGCCTATATTATCCCTTACATGTACCTACTCGTCCTTGGGAAATCATTTCCATAGATTTTGTGGGAGGTTTACCGAAAATCAGGAAGGGACATGACTACATGTTCATGGTAGTTGACATATTCAACATAATGTGTGTTATGATGCCTTGTAAAAAGACCATCAATGGGTAAGAAGCAACTAACTTGTTCTTTGGACATGTATGGGTTCACTTTGGGATACCATGGAGCATAATTTGAGACAGAGATACAAGATTTATCAGTGCATTCTAGACTACAATGTGGGAGAAGACGGACACAAAGTTAAAGAGATATACAACATTCCATCCACAGACAAATGGACAGACAAAAGTAGTTAACAAGACTTTGATGCAACTTCTGAGGGGATATAATCAAAAGCATTCGAAGACTTGGGATGAAAATCTGGTATATATACAACACTCTTACAACAAATTAGGCCACACTTCTACATGAAAGTCCCCGTTTGAGACTTGTTTTGGATATTTTCCACCTTCACCTTTGGATATTACATATGGGTAATAAGGAGGAGTGAGGAAGGATCTTATAGGAGATGTTTTGAGGGTTGAGAAATTTATAGAGAAGATCAAACAAATCAATCTATAGGTACAAGAAACAGTACATAAGTCACAGGAGAAGTATAAGGCGAGGGATGATCGACACAAAACAGAGAAGTCATTTAAGGTGGGAGACATAGTATGGTTACAATTGAACAAGGAGAGGCTACAGGGACTTGGGAAGAAAATCAAGGCTTTGAGGTATGGTCCCTTTGAGATACTAGAAAAGGTTGGCGATAATGCCTATCGACTCAGTTAACACCATATATGAGCTTTTACTCAGTTGTGAATGTAGAGAATTGAAACTATATGAGCCTTCCATGCTAAATCAGGAAGAGGAACAAGTCCTACCTTCTATGGAGGATTTGGTAACAGATGCTTAGGTAGAGTTGACAGAAGACACGGTTTCACAGAAAATGTCTAGAACCACAAGACATGGGCAACATGACCTTTGGCAGATTAGGTTGAAGGGAAAACTTCAAGGTAAAGCTAAATGGTACACTAGAGAGAAGGTAGAGGAAAAATTTCCTCACCTCATTCAGTAAAAGCTTTTGGGGACCAAAAGCCTCCCAAAATGGGGAAGTATGATCAGGATTGGATCATTATATTGTTTTTCATCCATCTCAATGCATTTGTAGTGGGAAAAGTGGAGGAATTAGCTCATGTGACTGGTTTTACCAGTGGGACCCAGTTTGGCGAAACAAGATCTGAAACCTTCCAGGAGCATTTTGAGGCATCACACACAAAGATCTTTCCAATGATGTAAGAAGTGCGCCAATCAGAGTCTGTATGCAAAAGTTATGCCACTCAAAAGTTGAACTTCCCTTTTTCACACCTATAGTTCGGGAGGATATCGCATCAGCCCCCATTATTCGTAGAAAAGGGACTATCCACATGATTATGATGTAAAAGACTCTAGAAGAGTTTATATTGTAACTCTAGTTAAGAGTTGATGTAGTCAAAATTAACCACTAGTAGGCTATCGGGCTATGTTATAACCAAGCCACTAGGAGGAAGAGACATTCCATTCTTTCGAGAGCATTTTGTTCCATGACTAAGCAAAGATAACCAAGAGAAATAGGAGGTAGAGCACACATAGAGGATTTGTGCACTGTAGCAGCCCACGGGCCACAAGCATTACTTCTTTGTACCTGCAACCATATATCCAGACAAAGAAAGAGAGTGAATCGACCTCACCTTTCAGCTGGGTTTTCTCCCGAAAAGGTTTCCCAGAGAGCATATCTTGTGTCTTATGTGTGTGTGAGAGCTTATTTTTTCATTCTCTAATTTTTTTGCATAATTTCCATTTGCGTGCATGCACCAATTACAGTTAAATCTACAGATCTTAAAGTTTAATAAAATTGTAATAGTGTAGAATCTAATATTTTTAATATAATATTATCAGATCTGTTGTGACGAACTATCCAATGGAATATACATGGAAGTTTACGGATCAACAAGGTAGGAAAAAACTAAAACCAGACACACAGGCCCATAGAAGAGCCTTGAAGGGAACATCAAAACAAATCCCTGAAACAAGCACCCATCAATATAACGTTGGAAAGCAAACCCAATAGGAAAAAAATAAGAAAAAGGGGCACATGGCTCACGCGACAAAGGGTGACAAGCAATAGGGCCTTGAAACCCAAGACTAGCAGCGACCCCGACCCACCATCAGCGAACCAGCTGATGGCAGACAAAACCCCCAACTGATGTCGAGCCGAAAACCCTGAAAAAGTGACGACAACCCCATAAGCCAAAAATGACAAGCACAACAACAAGAATCTTGTTATGCCACCACTACCCTTATTTATTATAAGTTGAAAGGTTAAAAAAAAAGTATATAAAATTAGAAAGATTAAAATAAAACGAAGTATATAAATGTAACCAACAACACTTAACTTTTATTAATCTAAATATAATTTTTTTCCCCAGGAAAAATCGTAATTTTATTCATAATGAGCAAAATTACATGTTGTAGATGCTAATGAGCATATGCATAATATCAGGTCCTGATTTCTCAGAATCCATAAAAAATTGATCTATTCTTTTCTACCTTTCTTCTTTTCTAATTTTCGCCAACCACCTGTGTTAACAGTGGATGTTATAATAACCATTTGATTCTCATTGGTAGATGTTGGATATTCTTTGTCAGAATTAGATCCCTCTGATCCATGAATTTGTTTACTACCACTTACTTCCTTTCCTGATGTGTGCAGCTCATGCTGTTGCGAAGGGTTGTTGGGCCTCTAAGTTAATGTGGAGTTGTGCTCTATCTTGTCCTTCTGCAAGCTGGTCTGAACAATCTATACATTATTATTTGTAATGTTTTCTGTTGTCTCTTCTTCTTCTACTGCTTCTTCGCGGGGCTTGGTGCATTGCTAGGCTTTTGGCTTTTGGCATTGTTTCTTATTTCTTTTGGGGTCTTTTTTAGCTTGTGGGCATGCACTGTGAAGGTGACCTGTTTGTAGACAACCACGACAACAGAATGTCGTATTTTTTGTAATCTAGTGGTTGAGTCCATTGTATATTGTTAGGGACCATTATAATGCGATCAGGTAAACCTTGAATAAGATCTACTTCGACACATATTCTGGAAAAAGTAAATATGCCTCTTGAAACTCTATCCACATCAATCTTGAGAAATTTGCCCAGCGAATTCCCTATTCCTTCTAATACTTTGTGATGCCAGAAATGTAGTGGAATATTATGTATCTTGACCCATACAGGCATTTTAGATACCACCATAGTGGTGGCATCAAAACCTGGGAACCAATGGATTATGAAGAGTCCTACATTGCCCTAGAACCATGGTCCCTCATTAAGGGCATGTTCTTTATCTTTGACTGTGTCGAATTTGACAATAAAAAACCCCTTGGAGCATAAATGAATATCACAATTCGTTGTCCATGTAGAAAATATCTAATGGTGTAGAGCGTTTGATTTAGGCCAAAACCCATTAAATCTACATATGACTGCTTTAGTATGGAAATATGCATAAATCTCATTTACCTTAGGTAGAGATAGTATCAAGGCTAGTATATGGGATTAATGCTCCACGATATAGGGTCTAGGTAGTTCTGGAGGTGGTGCTGGTTTGGTTTGGGCTTCATCCTTCCCTTTGACCATGTCTTTAAAAGATCATATGCCCTTTTAGCTAGTTCTGAAGCATCCACCACGCAATTGCAGATTGAGGATGATGGTCGAATCTAAGGCAATGCCATAATCCTGTAGTGTGTGATTATCCTGCGAAATTTGTCTTGAATAAATCAAGCTTTGCATACTTACTAATATACCTATATGAGTTTAGATCTCACACTTTAATTCTTGTATTTGTCTCCCCTTCCAGATCTGCTTGCAGACAATCCTTCTTTGCAGTGTTCTGATAAAAATTTGTATCATATCCGGAGCTATGGTGAGTGGATCTGTCTGTGACAGAGGTTGATCCGCTGTAAGAAGCTTTGGATCTGATAGATTTGGTCGAAACGGATTCCAATCCATTTCTTGAATCCCCTGATCTGTGTCGACATAGTCTTTCATGCTAGGATCGTTGTACTCTGTCACGTGCTTGTTTTCAGCCAGGAGGGTAGGTAGTGGAGATTTCTTATCACCCTATCCAAAAAGGCCATCATCAAAACCAGTCACAATGCTTTATGTTGTTTCTTTATGATTCCACTTGTTTTCGGGTTAGTGGGGACGTGGAGAAAATTTCCTATTGCCAAATTCAAAGTGCTATCGTTAAATCCAATCACATAGACTTGTGGGTTAGGGATCAGATTCACGAAAAGCATGGGCAAGTCATTGGAAGCAAAGATAGCAGAGGCAAGTTCCTCCTCAACAAATCTCTTTCCTTCTTTGGTCAATATGTGCCAGATGATAGAGGTGATGATAAAAGGGCTCGATCCAGAGTAGGAGCCAAGAACTAAGCAGACCTCTAGATCTAGTCGGAGCGAGGGCAAATCTACTTTCTGTGAGACTCCTGCAAAAACCATCTTTTCCGCCATCGAGATCGCTCTCTCTTCCATCTAAATATACTTATTATTATAACAAAGTTATTTTACTAAGATTCAAAATTATTATTTATAGATATTCACAATATTATAGTGTATTACTAATTTCTTAATTGAAAATGTATTATGAAATTTGAATGTTCGATACATTTTGGTAATAATTTTTTAATTGAAAGTGTATTGGGAAATTTGTATTTTCAATGCATTTTGGTATAATCATTATTAGATATAACTTTTTCAAAGTATAATTTATATTTATAAGTGGGTATAATTTGCACTTTATCTTTGATAATAGAAATAGAATATGTACAAAAAGAGATTGGAAATTCAAATTCCATAATATAATTTTAATGAAAAAACTATAGTAAAATATATAAATAAATAATAAAAAATTAACAAATTACACCTAAATTTCATAACATAACTTTATTTCATCAAAATTTCATAGCATAACTTTATTTCAAAAATATTATAATTGAAAATGCAAACCATTAAAAATATATTTCTAAATTATTTAGTAAATAAAACACATTTTCAAAAATAAATTTGTTTATATTAATGAGTTGTTTCCACACATCACATTATCTCAACATTTTTAGTAATTTCTAAAAATATATTTCATTATATCGATAAGGTGTATTCATATATGTTAATTGGCGTTATTTTGGGTGGTTGGGAAGAATGGTCGTTATCTCCCCCACTTAGGTTTATTTCCCTGCAAGTGACACAATGATGAGAAATATTGATGTAAAAGATATATGTCTATGATTATTGTTATTTTGACCCTCACTCTTGACCTTGACATGAGAGAGGGGATGATTTCCCTTGTAAAAATAAATAGCGTCTTCACACATCACATTATCAAAAGCATGTTGACAACTTCAACATATTAGCATAAGGGCACTCTACATGTGACTTGATATTGCACTTCCTTGAAGATATAAAATTGAAGAAGATCAAGGCAAACCATCCCCATACATGTTTATATTAACACAAAAAAAACATGTGAACATAAAATATATGACCTTGTTACATCGATAAGCATCTCCCCTACTGAACATTTGCACATTATTCTATCTTTTAAACAAAAAAATGATCTTATGGTTATGAATTATAGATACTGACATATTTTTGTTGTCTTCTCTACATTAATGGATGGAGTTTTCAATAATAACATCCTGGCATCTCTAAATCTATGATTATGTTTTCACATTTACCTAATCGAATTATAATTTTACTATATGACTTGTTGATAGCCATTTATCAGATTAGTGAAAAGTGGAATGCCTAGTTGTACGACTTGTTGATAGCCACTTATCAGATTAGTGAAAAGTGGAATACTTAGTTGTTCTTCTCTCTTGGTTGTTCTTATGAAATGCTCATTATTCATGGTTCTTATGTCATTTATATAGTTTGTGGTTCACTCGAGTAACAACCATATCTATCAACATTTGCCAACCACAACTTTGCTAACTACTCTTATAATTGTTTGAAACTGAATTTCGGATTAGTCACATAAAATTATTTGTTGATCAACATACCGAACTCTCTAATGTGGTTTATCCTCACAACCAAAATTAAAAAGTTCAAAACTTCAACCAACAAACTAATTCTATGTCATTAATTAGAAAATCAGTTTCAAACAATCAATATAGATCACACAAATCTGAAATAAAAATAGCCAAAATTAAACCAAAATCATAACTCAACATTTTTAATAAAATATATTTTAAAAATAATACTTTAATATCCATGCCTTGGATATTAATTTGAACTAACAAAATTAATTTTGGTATACCGCCCCTGGTATGATATATGACGTATAGAAACCTCTATAAACCTCAACACCATTCAAGTCAAACTTTAATTCATTGTCGAGGGTCCCCTTTTCTTATTTGGAATAAAAACTTACAATACATGATTTGCTAATACTAGATTCAAAATTCATGTGGTCATAAAATCTCCACCCATTTTTCTATTTGGGAGTCTCTACAACACCGCCACGTAAGTTGTTCCTTTGAACTAAACTATTGTACTCACTAGATTTATTTTTAAATATTCTCAAACATTGGTAAAGGTTATTCCTTCGAATTAAAGCATTGTAGTCACCAGATTATTTTTTTCCAATATTCCTTAATATCTCAATCACAATAGTGACATTGGTCAAGGTTGAGAGTAATTTAGACTTTGTTTATATTATCGGTCCCCAGATATTTTAGGATCCCAAGGTCCTTTGGCCATATTTTAGGAATGGTCACTGCATGCTTTTTAGAGGATACTAATGTTAATTTGTAAGTGTCATGGAGGATGCTTGAATGTGTCATGAAAATACTTTTTTAATATCTTAAAGAATATTTAAATTATGTCTTGCAAAAATGCTTTAAGAATATCCAATATATATCTTAAAATAAGATTATTTTAAAATTTAGAATTTCACACTTATATATTTTAGAATTTCTTAAAAACACTAATGAGTATTTTAGGTAATATTATATAGTTTTTTTTTTCTTGGATGAGGTGAGAAGGAAAGCATCGTATAAATGGTAAAAGGTAAGATCTAAGAGAATTTAACTATTATAGTTATTTATTTCTTCTTAATTATATGTTTTTTTTATAATGCGTAGAAGCATTTGAAAGCATAATAAGTTCAATTTGAGTATAACTTTATTGAATATGGAAAAATAAATTCGTGAATTTAAGTTTATTTATTTATTTTTTTGGTGGGTGTTGATAAGTGTTTTGTAATTTAAAATAGGAGAGATGTGTAGGTATAGACGTAATGTAAGTATGTCAATATTTCTAATTTTTTTTGGAAAAAAAAGTGTGAGTTTCATGTGTTTTAACTAATATTCAATTAAAACATATTTAAATATAAAATGTAAATTGTTTCGATAATTTATGGTTTTGGGAATTCGGATTTTGACAATCTATAGTTTTTCCCATTGTATTTTTCTCTAGTGTAGTCTATTTAAAGGTCGAAAATTCTAATGATTTTTCATTTCTCCATAGAGAAGGACTTTGTTGGGGCTTTGAGTGTTATTTATCTCTGCTCTATCACAACCCAAAATGAGTTATGTAGAATTTATACGCTATTTACTTGGTACTGGGTTCGAATTAGATTGATGGTTTTTCATAAAACTCCAAGTTCAGCAACGTCTCGTTGTTAATTGCCTATACTGTTTAAATTTTGTTAATTGCGACTGGGAGGTCATTTGTGGGTCCATAGAAAGAAAATCCAAAACGACTGAAATGCATGTTTTGATTTTAGTTAATTGACAAATTCTCATAATCTGTGAACTGAGATTCATATAGGTCATGGGGTCAATCTCAAGAAAAATAAAGAATTTATACCTATTGCAAAATTTGGCAACGATAATTTTTTATTGTAATTGTTAAAATTATTGGTGATATTTATAGAAATCTCAGCTTTTAGGACACACAACACACACACACACACCTAGATACATCTTAACTCCATATTTACCAAGCGCCAAGAGGGATAAAATCTCTTTTCAATCTAAAAGAGGTTTGTACCTCTAGAGATTTGATCCCTCTCGGCGCATGGTAGATTCAGAGTTAAGATGGATCTAGGTTGGTATAATGAAAGGTAAGGGGACTGGTAGCTTTGTTGTTGGGATTTATTTATCAAATAGTGAGGGAGGAGGTAAATCATGTTATGGGTCAATTGATGTTCTAAGGATGCACCATTGGAGGCTTATGCAAAGTACAATTAGATTGAGAATTTACTTGAGAAAGTTACAACTAGACATTGGCTTTGAAGTATGTTACATTATTCAATGGTTTGGGCTTTTAGCTTGGAGGGAGTCATGGTCTAGTTTTATTAGCTAACGCTTACAAATTGTAAGTTAAGATAAGAAAGGTTGAAGTTATGAAGGGGTTTAGGGAGGATGGAGAGGAGGCTTGGAATAATCATTCCAATATAGGGGAGATTTATAGGCATTAGACGTTAGTCGTAATGTAAGTATGTCAATATTTTTTAAATTTCGAGAAAAATATATTCATAGAACAACAAAAAATGTCGACTTCATATGTTTTAATTAATATTCAAATTAAGACATATATAAATGACAAATGTAATGCAAAATGTAAAAGTAAAATGTAAAATGTTTTGGCAAACCATGGTTTTCAGAATCAGGTTTTGACAACCAATGATTTTTCCCATGGTATTCTTAACACATGGTTTTTCTATTAGGTCCCTATAATACTAGTGTAGCCCCCATTGTTATAGGCCATTTTGTCGCATCTAGTTAATAGGCCTACAAACTGGATCAATCAACATCCATGAACATCTTGTCATCATCCCTATATAAAGCCCTAATCATGACTCTTCCAAATCCCTGAGTTTTTGGGTCTGACTCCTTCATTTCAATGATTTTAATGCCCAACGTACTCTGGCCCCTTAGAGACCCGCGTTCAGTAGCAGATTGCTCATTTATCGACCAACGTTGATCAACAACAGGTTGTCCCTTGTTGGGGGTGCACCAATTCTAGAAATTCGGGAAAATTAAAAAGAATCTTGAAGCTTCCAGGCGTTGTTCCAACTGTTTACCTAAGATAAGAACTTTGAATCCTATCTGATCCTACCTTGGAGATTTCACCTCTTATCCCTTGAGCTCATCCTCCCATTCAGAGTGGATCTCAAGCCTAGATTGGTAAATGGATAAGAATTCCTAAACTACCACACTCTCCTATAAATCTACAACCATCTACAACATTAGGGTGGGATTTTGGAGACTAATCATACCCTCATGTTGCTTTTTTGAACCTAACAGAGTTATCATCTTCATGCATTAGGGTGACATTGAGGTGTGATTTGTGACAAGGAAGGACAAGTCAATTTAGGGAGCTCTTTACAATATCAAATTCTATTCTTGGTTGTAAACTCTCTCATTTGCATATTAATACAAAGAGTATATTGTTTTCCTATACGTGTTATGTTATATTTACATTCACATATTTCAATGCTTTGTTGATCCATTGAATAAAGTGATTGGATAATGCTACATAGATGTCATTAATATTTGGCTTGTGTTGATTGTATGTGTAGATTCTAATTATAGCAATCAGAGCTACGATTGGAGCTCACAAGCCGAGAGGAGAGAATATATTATGATGGATCCCAAGTAAGTATCTTTCCATTCTCCAATTTCTCTAAGGGGAGCTTTATATTATTCGC
The DNA here is from genome assembly GCA_000404065.3 of Pinus taeda. Lineage (NCBI taxonomy): Eukaryota > Viridiplantae > Streptophyta > Pinopsida > Pinales > Pinaceae > Pinus > Pinus taeda. The sequence continues at coordinate 173,843 of APFE030933278.1, forward strand.
TTTCTGTTGTTCTAGACTAGTCCACTAAGTCTAGGGAAGATACTTCTATCCATAGTCGTAAATTTCGCATAACAAACTGGTGACTCCATTGGGGATTGATTCATTTCCTTAGTGGTTTCCTTAACATTATCCCATGTTACACCTCTTGAACATACCTTCAGTGCCTCACTCAGTCTGAGTTGACCCTAGGAAGACCTTTCATTGAGCTTATTTGATTTTTTGTGTCAGAAACTGGCTTTTCATTCATCAACGCTTCCCCTTGGTCTGTTGACAGAGTGTTATAGTCGTTAGGATATTCCGACACATAGGAATAGTTAAGTTCAACTTGGTCTAGTATAGAGTTAGGTATAGAGTTAGGTAACAGTGTGTTTCTTTACCGTTGTACATTTTGTAACTTACAATCCGACGGTCACGATATGTAGTGATCCGACGGTTCATTCTCTCCTCGGTATTACCGACACTTGATCCGTGGCTTGACACCCGATTGGTCCATGAATTCTATTTAAAGCGCATGGAGTGTCATTTGTAGGTTAACCGTGCATGAGAGAAGCTTATGTAAATTTTCATTCTTTTATTAATAAATTGCCTGTAGTAGCCACGTTGGCGCAGGTCGTGGACTGTTTCCCTCTCTGAGGGTTTTAACCACGTCAAAATACTGGTGTATTGATCCGTGATCTGTTTGTGAGTGGTGTCCTTTTGGTGTTCTGTCTGAGGAACTTACCCTGAAATTCCTACATGGTATCAGAGCTATTTGAGGGCCGCGTCCGTTGGTGATCCAAATCTGAAGCCGGTAGAACTGCATGCGGCTGTCGTTTCCTAGATCTACTGTTTCTGACTGGTTTCGGGCCGAGAGGACTGCTCTGTTGTGTTCGGAGCATCTGTTCCAGTGAGGAACCCCTTTCGTTTCACGCGAAAAGGTTTCCGGTAGCCCTATCTGCGTCATTTTTAAGATCTGGAGGTATACAGTCTTTATTTGCAGTTTACTGTTAATTTCTCTCTGCTTATTTCAGTTTCGGTTTATTTAGTTTTTTTTTTAACCGGATCTATACCTTTCATTTCTGCGTATGCTCTTTGCCCTGCGACTCTGTGCGATCTGGACAAATCTGAAACAGAAAGGAAAGATTTTTTTTCTCATGCGTATGCTCTTTTCCCTGCACCTTAGTGTGATCTCGGAAAATCAGAAACATTGAGAAAAATATTTAGTTTTTCGGCTAAAGCTAATTTTTTTTTTAAATAATTAGTTTTTTGAGTAAAGCTAACTTCGAGCCATAAGGTTCGTTTTTCTTTGCATGTCCGTGTTGGGTTTTGTGTTTT
>APFE030933282.1:0-11554 GCA_000404065.3 Pinus taeda
ATTGTGCAATTACACCTCTTTGCTCCTTTTTTAGAAGCTTTGCCATACCATTAGAGCTTATTACCTTTCCTGGTTTCCCTGCAATACCCCTTAATCAACTTCCTTTCCTTTCGTAGAAAATCTCATGAAAAGTTCTTGAAAATTAAAAGCTATTGTACCCAGGGATTGTAGCCATTGGACTCCTAGTACAACATCAGCACCTCCCATTGGAATGGAAAGCAATTGGCTAGTCAATACATATTCTCCCATGGATAGCTTGATATTATGGCACTTTCCAAAGCAATTTATTGTTCCTCCATTTGTAATCATCACTTGACAACTTGGTGCTGGATATAGGAAGCAATTCAATTCTTTTGCTACCTTACAATGAATAAAATTGTGGGTACTTCCTGAATCAATCAACACTATTACCTTTTTCTTCTTGATTGTCCTTCTATCTTGATGGTTTGAGGAGTGGTAATTCCAGCCAATGCATTACAAGATATGGTCGGATTCATTTTTTCTTTATCTAGGCTTTGTTCCTGGAGTATATCCTCTTCCTTTGACCTTTCTTGCTCCTTTTCTTCTTCCTCTTCACAATCTATGTAGAATAATTTCTTCTCATCATACTTATGACCTTTAGTATATTTGCTATCACAACAGTAACAAATCCCTTTTGCTCTTTTTTCTTCCAATTGTTGTGGTGTCAACCTTATAGGTTGTGGAACACTAGGGGCAACAACACTTCCATCTTTATAGTTGTGAGTGGTATGCTTCCTGGTTGCCATAATTTTGCTTTCCATTTTTCTTGCTAGCCTGAATGCCTTCTCTAAATGAATTAGGTTCCCAAAGGAGAACATCATGTTGGATATTATCCTTTAATTTCCCACTGAATACATCAATCCTATGCTCCTCTGGAATATTTATTACCCTTATGTTCAATTTTTTGAACTCCTAAATGTGCTCCATTATTGAACCATTTTGTTTGAGACTTATCAATTGGCTAAAAGAAGTGTTGGTTTTTGTGTCCTCATAATGTGCTCTCAATTCTTCCGTAAACATTACCCAAGTGATAATTTGTTTACGAGAGCAAAGCCATTGATACCATACAAACTGATTTGGTTCCAAATATAATGTTGCAATACATACATTTTGTTTGTTTTGCACATTATTGAGATTGAAAAATTGCTCCATCTGTAATATCCAAGTTGTGGGATCCATGTCATCAAACTTCCTCATATCAATTTTTGGAATCTGGTGGGTTTTCAATCCAATATTAGAGTCTATGAAATCATGATTAACATTTCTTTTGTTCTCATCATGAGTTTCCTTTACTACCCTTTCACCATTTGTAAGCATTTTTCTAGGAACTTTGTCAAATTTGTCTTCAAATCTGTCTTCAAATCATCCATATTAGCTTCCACATCATTCATCTTAGTTTCTACGCCTTTCTTTAAAAAATCCATCTTAGCTTCTACGCCTTTCTTTAAACCATCCATCTTAGCTTCTACATCTTTCGTTAAACCATCCATCTTAGGTTCTGTTACTTTTTGTGTAAGTGACACTTGTTGCACTTAGTCTCGTAATTTTGATATATCATGTTGCATTTATTCCTCTTATTCATGAGTCATGCTAGAGCTTTCAGATTTCTTACTACGGGTTTGAGTTTTCTTTCCTCGAGGCATCAATTACTGATAATAATTCTTTACTATTCCCTTTGAATTCCTTCAAACTAATGTTTCAAACCAAGCTTATGCAAAATTTTAAAAAAACTACACATCTTTTTTCACTTTGTAGGAGCTTGATATTGAATCTAATGCATCTCTGTAATCTTGGATCATCCAGTTTTGAAATTGCGACTTATGGTAGCCCTCTGTGACCTCTTTCCAATTCCACCAGTCTGATCCAAATTGGATTCTCCAGGGAAGAGTTATGCCAAATCTCCCACAGTGACCTGATTATAGACTAGTTCAGTAGAGTGAACTTGTGCGACGTGCCACGAGTCACTGTTTCGACCTTTGGCTTTGAAAAATATATAAAAGAAACAACAGTTCATCCTCTTTTTATATCTTCTTGTGAAATTTCAATCCGATTCTCATACCAAGATCCATGCTTAACTCTCTATTCATTCCTTTGCATTTTTATCCACCATATATAGATATATGATTGGTATAATCTCCCCCCCTTAAACTTCTATTGCTAGAGGGTGGATATTTCATGAAAACACATAATTAGTGGCCTCTGAGTTCAATGATATAGAGTTTCCTATAAATTTGACATCACTCATAAGTTTATATGTTCTTTTACTCTTGATGGAATCAGGCATAGTAGTATACATGAAAGCACAAGTTAATAAGGTGAAATCTCACCAAACAATTTTTAAGAACTTTTCTATATCTTAACGAGGATCTTATATATTTTCAATGATAGTACATCTTCTTTATATCCATATCTCTATGAATATGAAACTATACAAAATAGTGTTACAATTCATGTACTCAAATCATCACATGTGGATAAAGGTTGGAAAAAACATGTTTCGGATAGAGACAAACAATATCCTTGAGAAAATGCTCAAATCTAGCATCCATTACTTACACTTCTCCCTTATACAAGGGATGTAGAGCACGAATCATGCAATCAATAGACTTTAATATTTAATTCCATTTATTGATATTATATTTTGGGATGTTTTTATAAAAAAAATAGTTGAAAGATTGTTGGTCTCAATTTTGCCCTTAATGTTACATTTGTCCATACTTCAATGGTTAATAACAGCATAAATGAAACTAGAAACTAGTTGGTTCCTATATATGATAGATGCTTGTTAGTATATATATTGGTTTCATAAGAGTGGAAGGGATTTTTATTTATTTTAGTGCCATATTTTTATAATCTTCCAACAAAACATGTTTAGTCTCCATCATTATTTCTATAAAAATTCTTGAAAACATAAATTTAATTTATAAATTTTATGAGAACAGTAATGTGATTGTAGAAATTATTTTCAAATTATCTTGTTTGAATTGTAATTTATTTAAATCCACTAACTTTAGAAAAGTATATATATGACTCAAAATATTATTTACAACTATAAATTATATATTGAGAATGCATGATTCTTTAACTATTTTATACCAATCTAACTCAGAGTGTTGCATATAATGAGTCAATCCATATATGTATATTACTTGTTTTTAAATAATTATAATTTTTTTTATAAGTTTTCAAATTTATAGTAAAATATCATAGAAAACATTTCATTGTTTATTTTCTTAGCATTCTCTATTCCAATTAGTGTTTGTAACAAATTTAGCACCCTATATATGTCATTCCATTTAGTTGTTTGGTCATTAAAAATTTTGACATGTATCTCTTTATAAACTAGTTATCTCTTTTGCATGGATATAGACATGTTTTTCCTTTTTTGTTAATTTAATAACTTTCATTATATCATAAGTTCTCACCCATACCATATTTTTTGTCTAGTAGGTAATTATCAAAAAATATAACGAATTACGAGGAAAAAAAATTACTAGAACAAAGAAGACACATTATATTAGAAGACCTTGAAGATCACGATGTAACTAACTACCATTACAAATCATATCAATTTATAGGGGCAAGATGTGACAATCTAGAATGTAGTGATGGAGGAGGCCTAATGTCATAGTAGATGTACTTAAAAGTGATCTAATTTATGTTATAAGAGCCATTGTCCCCATAGCAGAAAACAATCAAGCATACGTGAATGGTTTCATTCCATATCATTCATCAAAATAATAATTGTATTCTTGTATTCACTTTGCTCTTTATTAATATTCTCCATAGGTTTGTTCATATGTCTCAATTTACCAATAAGGTTGTATTGGGAGGAACTAATTCCTAAACTCCAACGGCATGGGCTAGAAAAATCTTAAAATCCCTAATATGATAATATTCTGCTAGACCTTGGTCAATTAAGAGGAAAAAGAGCTTTCAGTTTCACTAGAAAATTAACTAGGCTTGCACGATGAATGTTAGAAGAACTGGAAAATTTTGCAAAGGATTTTATCTATTAACTAAAGAGTAGATCAAATATTTTAACGGCTTGAGATTGAGTTAGCTTGGCTTTTAGTTTTTTTGTATTGAAAACCCTGAAAAAAATAAAAAAATAAAAAAAAATAAAAATAAAAAAAAATAAAAAATAAAAAAATAAAAATAAAAAATAAAAATAAATAAAAAAAAAATAAATAAATAAAATAAAAATAAAAAAATAAAATAAATAAATAAATTAAGTATACAGCCAGGGTTTGTAGAGAAAAAAGATACATGAAGCCTCCCTGAAGTAATGATCTGTAACTTTCAAAACAAGTCGAGTTAAAAAAAATCGTAACAGAGCATTTTTTTTTTTAAGATGCCCATAGGCCCTAAGGGTTGAGCCCAAAGCTTTGATACCATATGTAATAGTCCAAAGTAAGTATAAAGTTAATTTCCTAATTAAAGTAAAAATCAAACAAATAAGCACATATCTATATTACCTGATGTCTGCTAGATGATAAAAAGGTTTTGGGGATGACTCTCTACCCAACCATAGGCTCAATTATGTAAGGATTTGCTACAACTAGCCATCCTCGAGCCCTCAATCAACAGACTACTGCCATTGACTCCTAATTCTTATAACACCATTCTCCCAAGAGAATGAAAGATAAAAACTCGGAAAGATGGAACGCCTCCTATCCTCTTCATCCTCTAATAAATAGAGCAAACATTGGATAGGGAATCACATGCACATACTCAACTTGTCTACATGTGACTTTGAGTTTTAGCTTCCTTTACTTTTCTTTTGATTTTTTAATTTTCTTGTTTTATTCCTTTTCTTTTCTTGAGCTTTCTTGTTTTATTTTCTTCTTTTTCCTACTTTTCTGGTGTTATTTTGTTGGGTCCCTATAATACTAGTGATTACACATTACTATTGTATTTCCATCCCTTATTAATATTGTTGTGCCCATATTATCCCCATATTGTTATTACTGTACCCCATAGAATCCCTCTATTGTTATTTTTGCGGCTTTATATTATTATAGTTAGGTCGGCTGGGTTATATTGTGACTCCTTAGACTCCTATATATAGAAAGGAGGTTATGTCATTTGAATCATCCAAGAATTGTTCATTTATGTAATGTAAAGGAGGTTGCCTCCTTGAAGAGGCTGAATTCTAAGGCATTGATCTAACTTTTCTATCTTTTCTTGAGCTGGTTTCATAACAATTGTTATCAGAGCTTTGGATTCTAAGGTTTTGCTGCTCCAAATAGGTCATTGTGGCATTTTCACTATAACTTTTTTCTGCGAGAGTTTAGAAGCCAAAAAAAAAAAACATTTGAGAAGAAATCATGCTGAACCTTGGGTCTGAAATTTTGAGCCTTTTGTGCTATACTTGTGGAGATATGATCTAAGGCAGTTGGTCTTTTTGCAGACTCTTGAATTACGTTCTAAACAGGTGACCTAGGGAAAATCATCATAACTTTCTGCCTGAGCATCGGATTGAAATTTCGTAAGAAGGTATAGAAAGAGGATGGACGGTATTTTACTACATATACTTTGCAGAGCCAACGGTCGAAACAGTGACTTGTGGCACATCGTACAAGTTTGCTCTACTGAACTAGTCTATAATCAGGTCACTGTGGCATATTTCACATAACTCTTCCTTGGAGAGTCCAATTTGGATTAGACTAGTGGCATTAGAAATAGGACACAAAGGGCTACTATAGGTCACAATTTTAGAACTGGACGATTTGAAAGTACAAAGATACATCAGAGGAAATATCGAGCTCCTACAAAGTGAAAAAAGGTGTGTAGATTCTTTTAAATTTTTGCTTAAGATTGGTTTGAAAATTTATTTTGAAGGAATTCAAAGGGAATAGTAGAACATTATTATCAGTAACTGATGCCCCGAGGAAAGAAAATGCAAACACCTAGTAAGAAACCTGAAAGCTCTAGAATGACTCATGAAGAAGAGGAAGAAATACTACATGATATATCAAAATTACAACAACAAGTGCAACAAATGTCACTCTTACAAAAGCTAACAGAATCTAAGATAAATGGCATGGAATCTAAGATAAAGGGTGTGGAAGCTAAGTTAGACAATTTGAAGATAGATTTGAAGACAGACATGGCAGATTTGAAGATAGATTTGACGAATTTTCTACAAGAAATACTTACTAATGGTGAAAAGGTAGTAAAGGAAACTCATGATGTGAACAAAAGAAATGTTCAATCATGATTTCATAGACTCTAATGTTGGATCGAAGACCCACCATATTCCAAAAATCGATATGAGGAAGTTTGATGTGGCAAGGATCCTGCAACATGGATATTACAGATGGAGCAATTTTTCGATCTCAATAATGTGCAAAACACACAAAAGGTACGTATTGCAACTTTATATTTCGAACCAAATCAGTTTGGATGGTATCAATGACTTTTCTCTCGTAAACAAATTATCACTTGGGCAATTTTTACGGAATAATTGACAACACATTATGAGGATACAAAAAAAACACTTTTTTTAGCCAATTGATAAGTCTCAAACAAAAGGGTTCAATAATGGAGCACGTTGAGGAGTTCCAAAAATTGAACATAAGGTTAAAAAATATTCCAAATGAGCATAGGAATGATGTGCTCATAGGGACTTTAAATGATAATATCCAACATGATGTTCCCCTTTGGGAACCTGATTCATTAGAGAATGCATTCAGGTTAGCAAGAAAACTGGAAAGAACAATTATGGCAACCAGGAAGCATACCACTCACAACTATAAAGAAAAATTGTTGCCCCTAGTCTTCCACAACCTATAAGGATGACACCACAACAATTGGAAGAAAAAAGGGCAAAAGGGATTTGTTACAGTTGTGATAGAAAATACACTAAAGGTCATAAGTGTGCTCAGAAGAAATTACTCTACATAGATTGGGAAGAGTAAGAAGAAAAGGAGAAAGAAAGGTCAAAAGAAGAGGATATACTCCAGGAAGAAAGCCTAGATAAAGAAGAAATGAATCTGACCATTTCTTGTAATGCATTGGCAGGAATTACCACTCCTCAAACAATTAATATAGAAGGACAAATCAAGAAGAAAAAGTTAATAGTGTTGATTGATTCAGCAAGTACCCACATTTTTAGTCATTGTAAGATAGCAAAAGAATTGAATTGCTTCTTATATCTAGCACCAGAGTGTCAAGTGATGGTTACAAATGGAGGAACAATAAATTACTCTAGAAAGTGCCATAATATCAAGCTATCGATGGGGGAATATGTATTGACTAGCCCAATGCTTTCCATTCCAATGGGAGGTGTTGATGTTGTACTAGGAGTCCAGTGGCTACAATCCTTGGGTACAATAGCTTTTATTTTTCAAGAACATTTCATGAATTTTTCTGTGGAAGGAAAGGAAGTTGAATTAAGGGGTATTGCGAGGAAACCGAGAAAGATAATTAGCTCTGACAGTATGACAAAGCTTCTAAAAAAGGAACAAAGGGTGTAATTGCAGAATTATGTTCACTACGTGTTTCCACATTGGAATCATCTATTTCTCGAGATCTCCAAAAAGTCTTAGACAATCATTCCAAGGTATTAGAGACTCCCAAAGGTGGGAGTCAGCTCTAATGGTATGAAAAAGCTTCTAAAAAAGGAACAAAAGGGTGTAATTGCACAATTATGTTCACTAGATGTTTCTACATTAGAATCATATATTTCTTTAGATCTCCAAAAAGTCTTGGAAATATCCAAAAAGTCTTGGAAAATCATTCCAAGGTATTTGAGACTCCCAAATGTTGCCCACCTATTCGTGATCATGACCATGCTATTCATCCGATTCCAAGAAGTGTTCCTCCAAACATTAGGTTGTACAGATATCCCTATGCCCAAAAGAGTGAAATTGAATGTATGGTTGCAGAAATGCTAGAGGCTGGTATAATTCAACTGAGTCAAAGTTCTTTCTCTGCTCCATTAGTATTAATGCACAAGAAGGATGGATCATGGCGCATGTGTCCGGATTATAGGGAGCTCAACAAGCTCACTATTAAAGATGAGTTTCCCATTCCTGTCATTGATGAAATACTAGATGAATTGCATGGATCAATTTACTTCACCAGGTTGGACCTTCGTTCAGGATATCATCAAATCAGAATGAAGACTCAAGACATTCTGAAAACAACATTTAGAACTCATGAGGGTCATTATGAATTTTTCGTCATGCCTTTTGGCCTTACCAATGCACCTTCAACAATTCAAGGTTTTATGAATTCCATTTTCAAACCATTCCTTAGAAAATTTGTGTTAGTATTTTTTCATGATATACTAATCTACGACAAGTCTTGGAAGGATCATGTTGAACATGTTGACAGGGTGCTACAACGAACAATATAGCAATAACGTGAATTAAAACTATTAATATAGTAATAACATGAATTAAATAATGATAATGATTAGTATAATAGTGTTACAATATAGTAAAACATAAAACATAAAACAAACAAACAATATAGTAATAACATGAATTAAATAATCATAATGAAAAGCATAGTAGTCTTACAAAATAGTAAAACATAAAACAAACAAACAAACAAACAATATAGTAATAACATGAATTAAATAATGATAATGTGATGTAGGAGCATCCAACTCACCATGACCGGGTGAAGTCTCTGCGAGGTCAAAGAAAAGTTGAATTTACTTTTATTTAGTCTTTTTGTTGGTTGACAGGAAAGTAGTAGGACTTTATTATTTTATTTTATGTTAGCTAAGGGTAGTTGAATAGTTATAGTTACTTGTTGATCTGTTGTTAACAAACTGTGATTATCCTTTTATTTTAAAGGGATAAAGACAAATGTATTTGAAGAGGAAATCTTGTCATAAGATAAACGAATGTCTAACAACAAGTAACTGTAAGAGTCTGTAACTGGAAAAAGCAACTGTACAGTTTCATTAACTAGAACAAGGAACCTATAAATGTAACAGGACAAACCATGTAAGGGGTTCAGTTCAATACCTCTCGAACTCAAATAAAAGTAACAATAGAGAATTCAAAGTTCTGTCCATTTGTATGCTTACTGTAAATTATGTTTTGTGTTTAATGATTATTTGAATACACAACTAGCTATGTACAGATTCTTGTAAACAAATACTTCGTTTCATTTCCGAAGAGAGAAAACAAGTGAATGCAACAAGACTAAGGAGTAGATACGATATAAGGGTTTGTAATTCGTTGAAGCAGGCAGTGGAAGTAAACCAGAACTTCACAAAGGCCAAGCACCTACAGGCCGAGTGACAGTTTCCACATTGCATCTCAAATGACAGCCAAGTAACATTGCAAGAAATTCACAACATTTGTGTAACAACAAAATTATACATTGAACTTCAAACAAACTGAAAGCGTATGACAACAGTTCCGTCCATGAAATCCCGAGAAGGCAAACAACATACATCAACCAGGTAATTCAAAAACAGAACCAATATTATTATATTTTCGTGGAGGAATTTCTTGCCAAATATAGCAAAGTCCAACGTATTAAATTTATACAACAGAACTATAAAACCAAAATTGTGCACGCTCAAAGCCTAGCCACAAACACTAGGCGAGGTTTTCAATCTTAACATTTATACACGGTGTAGACACACAGACCCTAAACAATAAACCCCAGGTGACGGTTTAGGAAGGAGCTGCAGCTACTCAGGAAAATTCAGTCAATATATGGTGGAAACCAAAAGTTCTAATGAACCAGAGCATTGCTCATAGTGAGCGTTTGACAAACCCTTCCCACTCAAAAAGAAGAGTTAAAAAGACTAAGACGACGAACTACCAGAGGTTAGAAGAGGTAGAACCTACCAGGAAAAACCGAGGCGTATGACACCAAACACTCCAACAGCAAACCCCAACACCTGCACAACCGAGAATACACAGGTGTTAGTGATATATTGTAGTAGAAGTGTAATCACAGAGCTGGAAGAAAAATTAAGCCATTAAGAATGCCAACAAATACCTGAGGGTTCACAGTGAGGCCAGAGACCAGTGTTCCAATGACAGCATCGACGGACTGAGGAGAACAAGGAGCAATCCAGGTCAGGAACTGTAGAAGGAGGCTCATGAGTTGAAAACAGAGAAGGATAGATTACTTGTGCGTGCCGGAGATGGAAGAGAGCCATCGAGAAGAGCCTGAAAGTAAATAGACATTGAGTTGCCAAACCAGACGAGAAACATTAGTGCATGAGTTAACATATGACTGCCTGAGAGCCCACAACAGAAAGAAGCCAAAGACAACAGAGATCTTACCCTGGCAACTACAGGACGAGTCACAACCAGCTACGAACCAAGAAACAAGGACCAATACAGTCATAGGTATGAGCAACCAGAAACATAACCAGGACTTGCTGCATAGCTACCCACTGAACCCCGCAAAGCATTGCAGAGGAAACCCTCGATGGGGAAACAATAAAAGACCAAGAAGACCACCAGACAAGGGAATAAACAAAGAACTGAGTGGGAGACACAAACATCAAGGCGAGTACCTTTTCATTAACACCTCATTGAATGCAAACCAACCGAAATCTAAAATATATGTATTGCATTTCATTCGCGTGTTTCCATTCTGTATGATTAAATCAATTCTTTTTACTACTTGTTAGGCCACTATACTACTAGTGTAACCCCTTATTGTTATTAGTATAACCCACTTATTATATTGATGTACCCATTTAGTGCCCATATTGTTACTATTGTGCCCCATAGAAGCCCACTATTGTTATTATTGTGGCCTTACATTATTATTGCTATGTCGGCTCTGATTATGTTATGTTATAATCCTCCAAATGAGCTTAGCCCCCATGGTGATATTTTGAACTCCAAGATTTTTGAAATTCAAGCCTCCTTCTAAGAGCGGTTTGGAGATGGAATCCCAGCTGACTAATGAAAACTTTTTCTCATTTTGCCTGTCCCCCTCCCAAAAAAATTTCCTAATGATCTACTCCATTTTTCTCAGAATCCCAGAGGGAGCAAGAACGAAAAACTGAAACAAGGGAAGACTATTAAGCACAAATTTAATGAGGACAGACTTACTAGCAATGTTGAGCTAGGAAAAGCCCTAGGCAATGTTAATTCATGTTATTGCTATATTGTTATTTTGTTTTATGTTTTATGTTTTACTATTTTGTAACACTATTATACTAATCATTATCATCATTTAATTCATGTTATTAATATATTATTTATTTGTTTTATGTTTTATGTTTTACTATTTTGTAACAATATTTTGTAGGACTATTATACTAATCATTATAATTACTTAATTCATGATATTACTATAATAATAATTCTAATTCATGTTACTACTATATTGTTTGCTTGTTTTATGTTTTATGTTTTACTATTATGTTACACTATTCTATAACACTATTACTATAATCATTATCATTATTTAATTCATGTCATTACTATATTGTTTCTTTGTTTTATGTTTTATGTTTTACTATATTGTAACACTATTTTGTAACACTATATGGTAACACTATTATACTAATAATTATCATTATTTAATTCAT
>APFE030933308.1:0-11128 GCA_000404065.3 Pinus taeda
TGTGCTTCATGCAGCTGTGTATACCACCAATGTACTTCAACAGAGTCTCTGGTGAGTCTAATGAGATTCCTAGAATCAATACCCTCTTTCTAAATTCCTGAGTGTACCCTTGAACACTTTTCCCTTTGAACTGTCGAAGAGTTTGCCAACTCATCATGGCTTGTTGCATGTAGGCCAATGGATAGAACTGTTTTTTGATTGCAGACACAAATTCACTCGAGACAGAGATAGTCTTACCATGTCTTTTCATGTCAGCTTGGGTTTTTCCTTTCCACCAAACCAAGGCAGTGCCTCCAAGGCATAGGCTTGCCAGCTGAATCTTGCTCTTGTCTGAGTCAATGTTCTACACTCTGTAATACACATCAATTTGTCTAATCCAATTGTCCAACTTTTCTGCATTTAACTCTCCATCATATATAGGCAAAACAAATTTAGCATCTAGCTTGATCAAAGATGCTTTCTTGTTATGTACAGGGCTATTAGGAGGTGTGAAAAAGCTTTCCTCTTTCCCTTTTCCTTTTGAGTGATCATGGAAATGTTATTCATCTTCTCCTTTATCTTGTTTAAAGCCTGATGAATCTTCACCCTTGTGTTTTCTAAAGTCCTTATACATTTCTTCTACCATGGACTTTATAGCTAGGAAACTTTCTATGAATTGAGGGTCTAGACCCAAAGGACCTTCCTCTGACATTGTCTTCCAAGGATAGACTCTCCCAATTTCAAGATTACTTTTGACCAACTCTCCTTCTCCTAATTTGAGCTTTGATCTAGTGAGCATTCACAGCTAAACCAACACAAGCTTATCTAACCTTACAGCCTAAAGCTCTAATACCACTTGATCTGATAATCACCCTTGAGTGACCTCAATTAATTAATTATTGAATGAAGGTATTACAGACTCATGTGCTAGTGTGTGTCTATGTTATTTTAGGCAACGGATCGATCAAATTGCAAAATACAGACACTGGAAATATGGAAAACAAAAGAGAAACACAGTAAGCAAATACAAGAACACAACAATTAAAAAGGAGTTCACCCTAATCTCGAGGGCTACATCTCTGGTCCAGCTTCCAATGGTGGCCTTCTTTTATTGTGTCTTTAAAGCGGAGAATTACAATAAGGAGCTCAATTTGAGTCTCCTGAAATAGAATTTCTTGGCAGGGTGGTCTTTGGATTCCCCAAGCCACTAGAGTGCACAGACTCTTTTCCTTGCCAGCTCTCGACCTCTCTAGTCTTCAATGGGAGGAGCGCAAGGTGGTGCTCAGTTCCCGACAAATCCTCTCAAGGATTTGCTCGATGCTACCTTGTGCTCCAGGTCAGCTCGGCTCTCTGTCTTTCTTCTTTTGCTTCTCTGTCTTTCCTTTTCTTTGTCTTTGTCTTCTTCTCTGTGGTTTTTCCTCTTGGTGTCTTTTTTGTTCTCTGTTGATGGCTTTAAAGCCAGCCAATCTCATGACTGCTCGATTCCCCTTCCACCTCAGTCGGTTCGCCTGCTGTTGTTCACTTGGAATTCCCTATCTCTGTGTCATGGTCATCGGCTCACAGGGAGTGGCCACTTGTCCTCTCGTGAACTACACCAGCTCTTCCTCGTCGGTTCGGTTCTTCGGTTACATCGTGGAATGAGTCATCCACCACCTCGGCGGTCAAATCGAACCTCAAATCCTTATAGATCGCGGCTTAATCCCTTGTCAAATCCGGTTCTTTCATCGGGCGTGTTCTCAGCCATCAAATCTAGAGCCTCCCGATCCAACGGCATTCGCTCATTTCACGCGGTTGACTTGCTCCTCCGTTAGCGTGCGATGAGCGGTAGTTTTCTCTCTCTCATCTGCCTACCACGCGTCGGGCGCTGAATGGAACCGCTAGGTTTTAGCCAAATCTGCTTACCGCCTAAGGGTGCCCCCGATATACCGTCAATTTTGGAGCATGGGTCCCGTCTTTAGCCTTTTATGCTTTCCCCATAGTTTTCTTGGCTTCCATGCGACCGAGCGCTTCGGGGCCTTTCCTTATCGAGGGGTTTTGCCAAGCGATGCGCGATTAGCACTAATCGCGCATCAGAAACTGCCTCCTTTTCCTGATCAGGACTTCCCAAGTGTCAGTTTTGCCTCCTGCGCAATCTCCATGGGCCTCAGTCAGTGCGCTTTGACCGAGGTCCTTGTTGTTCCCTGCTAGTTACCAACTGCCACTATTCAGAGGTTTTCTTGATCTATCTATGCTCTTGAATTCGAGGTTTGTCCCGATCTGACACAGTCATGGTACTTTGATTATTTTTCATGGATCCAATTTGAATCAACCACCATGCACATTTGATCAATTAGAGAGAAACATGGCCTAGTTGGCCATAGAAATAGAGTAAAAGGCCAAGCCAAGATGAGACAAGTGTCGTAGATAATTTTTTAGTGGAGGAAGATTATAAAGGCACTAAAAAATAGTTATATAATGAGAGAACATAGACAAAGTTGATGATGCTTAGGTCAGGTGAAGCAACAAACATGTTATGGAGATCCACAATAGTGCATGACCACCCTAGAGTGTTTGGTCCAAGTTGTAAATCTTGGCCATAGGCCAAAGTATTCTCCAAGGTTGTTGTAATATATGTTGTTCAAGTATACATGTAGCATGGTAGCACGTGATTTTGAACCATCACATGCTTAGAGATGGAGGATCAAGTTGTAGAATGACCACTTGAATAGGTACAAGGGTGGAAGATAGGCTCATGTGCTATTTTAAGATTAGTTTGTTGTAAGACTTAATATTCAAGCATACATATTGTACTGCAATGACACAATGTAGAGATATATATAATCAAGTTATAAAATTAACCACTTAAACATGTATAAAAATGATAAATAACTTATAAACTAACTTGAAAAGAAATATTGTCATCACAATTTGAAATTTACATTCAATATCAAATCAAAAATCCATATCAATGTTCACAACACCACATATTTAAAAAACAAAAAACAAACAATAATTTATCTTAAACTTTTATATTAAATAAGCTTTTGTTATGGGATGTGTTATAATATTTCTCTATCTTTATGTCATATCAAACCTCATCACATCAAACCTCTTAGTTATATCTATTTTTCTAAAGTATATATAAAAAGTAAACATGGCGTTGGAGGGCAGGTGAATCTGGAATCAAAATGGCATTCAAAAATATCGATTTATTCTTTTGGTTAATGGTTGGGAGGATGGCTAACTAACGGTGTCAATGGATGTAATTGTCAATAAAGCCCAAGATAGACATGATGTCAGAGTATGGAATTTCAATATAGCGCTAGTAGAATAATGACATTATTAAATAGATGGAGGTGCACCGAGACCGAGATCACCAAGGAGTCACAACCCAAACGTTTCTCATCAATCACCAACATTGACAATGTGTTTAACTTCGGGCTCTTTAATTAGAATGTCCCTACATCAATATCCACATGTTTTCTTTAATTAAAAAGTCCCACATTTTGACAAACTATTTAACCTGACTTTCTAGATGATATATGACCTTTTGTTAAATGCTTTTGAAGTTATTGTAAATGGTTTCTTTCGTCCATCTAATTTGGGTATTGGGTTCATGATTTTTTGGGAGTCATTTGTGAGTGAAATATAATATATATTTTTATATTTTTACTTATTTATAGTGGTATTTTTTAAAAATATACGATTACATATATATGGTAAAATGTCCTTTGGGGTACACGATATCTGGATGAAATATTTTGGATGAACTTTTTCTTTGTTAAATTGATATTTTAAAATCTTATATAATCAATTGTATATTAAGAAATAAATAAATTACACATACCAAAATGAAAATATAAATAATTTGGTCTTTTATTTAAATTTGCTTTTTTTTTCTATATAAAGTAGATACAAAATTATCTTATATATGACAATTGAAATATTTTAACCTATGGTCTGACATCAAAAAAAAATTATTTTTTTTATTAATATATTTTGTTTTAAATTCGCACTTAAACTTAAAAGTAAAATAAATTAAACACATATGTAATATTAGTAATAATTACTGTCGTGTACCAGGATGCGGATGTCTTCAATGTTCATTAATAGCTGTGCCATGAAGCCACGCGCAGGCAGCTGGGGGCAGGTGGCAAGGTTTGTAATAAGAGTTGAGAGCAGTGCCGAGGTGACGGGCATTGAAGGAGCATTAATGCGAGAGCAGGCAACCGGTACGCAGAAGGAGGAGGAACGAGGATTAAACAGGGGAATTACGGAGAATGTTCGCGAGCATACAGACAGTGCTGAGGAGAGCCGCGTGATTGCGGAAGGTGTAACTGATGCTGAAGGTGTAGCTGACAGAGGCGAGTCCTGGTGCGCTTGGCATGAGCAGCCAAAGCGTCCTCGGGAGAAGCCTCCCTGGTCAATTACCTACAGGACGAAGGTCAGTGAAACGCATTCCAATTCTATCTCTAGAAGCACATTTCCATCCGCGGCAGAGGCCTAGAAGCGGAAAGGGCTTACATTTGAATTCAAGGTGCATAATCTGGGGTGGAATTTGGCAAGGGGTAGGCTCTGTATAGAGGTTTGCATTGCCAATTCTCACCTTTCCAGACTTCTCTCGTTGTTGGAGAATCGGACCAGCACGCTGCGTACTCGACAATTGGCGCCCAGACTCAGAGCTACTCTAAGAAGGGGCCGAAACGCGGGTTACAGAGGAGGGATGGGAGGCAGAGGCAAGTCACCTCCACGACGAATTTCTCCGCTTGCGGTGGCTTATCCTTCCCCCCAGGACCCTGAAGAGTATGACTCCTCGCTCCACAATTCTGTTCAGACAGCTAAATTTAGTTTCAAAAGCAAGTTACACAAGCCAACAGTCACGGGCGTGGTAACTGTTATATTTTCCGAAGAAGAAGAAGAGCAAGGTAGCTCTGAGAATTCAGAGGAGGAACACTCCCCCACCCCTCTGGGCAACTCGTCGAAAGAGGAGGACACCATCAGTTCTTAGTCTGCCTATACGGATCAACCCACCTCTCCAAGGGTCAATGAAGTCCAAAGCCAGTTGGAGGATCACAGCATCAGCCAAATGACTGAGAGGATGGAAGTGAAAGCGCACGGACCTGAGGGCTCTCAGCAAGGCATGGTTCAGTCCGACAAGGTGAAGAAATGGCCGGATAATACTTATCCTAATCTGTTGCAGCTCAGGCTTCCCCCAGGTGTCAAGCCTACGGATGTTCAGGACGGTCTGATGGTTACGTGGGAACGTGTTTCGGACGAGGAGAAGGATCAAGATGATGATGAACCAGGGTGATGGCTATTCAGCGTGTGGAGTTCTCAGGCAGGCCCTGTTTTTTTGGTATTTCTGTTTGTTCTTTTTGAATGCATATCAAAAAGCCCTGCGCGGCATTATCTAGTGAACAGCCTAGACTAAAAATTTTGGACTGTCTGGTTAACTGTCTAGTTTTCAGTATGGTATACCTCTGTAATCTAGTAGTAGTTTTTTGGATTCCTGCTCCAGCTTCACAAGCTAGACACATGGTTGTGAGAGCAGAAGACAATGTTAGTTCTGAAATGTTTTCTTGATAGAGAGAGCTACATGACTCTCTCAGAGGTATCCCCTCTCTGTAAATATCTATTTTCTTCTTATTATAAATAGAATAGACATTACTCAGAAAAAAGAAAAAAAGAAAAAAAAAAAAACAAAAACAAAAAAATAGAATAGACATTAATATTAACATTAAAATATAAAATTAAAAAAATATACAATAACAAATAACATATATAACAATATAAATAATAAACAATTATGAATAACATTATAAACAAATAACAATAAAACTAATGAAGAACATAAACATTAATTAAAAAACAATAATTTAATAATGATCTATTATAATAATATAAAACAAAATACCAAATATTAATATTAATAAAAATTAGAATAACAAAATAATTTTTTTTTAATAATATAAACAATGAAAACTAGAAACTTAAATATTAATATAAATAACAAACAGACAATGAGTCGGCCATCTTGTCTTTTCATCCAGCTGTTTTCATATTTATACCTATCCTTTTTCCTTTTTTTCTCCACACAATATGTCCTGATGATGAGTCTAGGTTTAGACTCGAAACGTCGACCATAAAATATGAACACTGTGGAAAATCCGAACTCCTTTCAGAAATCACACCACAGTAATCTGCAATCCAAAACAAAGAGCTCTTCAGTAACTTGGAGGAGAAGGATCTCTAGATGCATATCGAGATGGGTGATGATGGGAGGTATAACACAGTCAAAATCAGTATAATTACCTTCCAGAGGCAGTCTATTTCTCCCCTCACTTTGTGAGATGTTATGTATGTTCCTGGTTTGAAGAAGAACTTGATTTTTGTTGCCATGTTGGAAGATAGAGGCTATGATGTGATATTTAGTCAAGGAAAGGTGTTCCTTTGTCACATAGACATGGAACAGGTGAAGGGGATAGCGGTTCAAGTGAAGAAACTCTACAATTTTGATGTAGAAGATTGTGCTGCCTTGAGCACTAAAGCAGAGAAGGTGAAAAACCGAGACATTGGTGAGTTGTGGCACAGAAGGTTGGGTCACTTGCACCATGGAGCTTTGAAGATCATGTAAAATAATTACACCGTTCTTCCCAAGAGTACACTAGAGCAGGTAGACACATGCAAAGGGTGTACATTGGGGAAATACACCAAATCTTCCTCTAATAAGAAAGATAGTCAAGCATAAGCCATCCTTGATCGAGTTCACTCAGATGTGTGTGGATTGTTCTCAACATCATCCAAGCCCAAGCACAAGTATTATGTGATCTTTTTTTATGATATTTCTTGAAAGTGTTGGATCTTCTTCATGCAAAAGAAATATCAAAATTTTGCTAAGTTTTGTGAATTTAAAGCACTTGTCAAGAAAGATACTGGCAGGAAAGTTAAAGCTCTCAAGAGTGATAATGGTGGAGAGTATGTGTCAAATGATTTCAAAAAAATTTATGTTAGAAAATTATATATTACATAGCAATGGAACACATAAAATATTGTAGAAATATAAACACAGAAAACACATAAAACACATAAAACAAGAGAGACACAGATATACGTGGTTCACACAGTTTGGGCTACATCCACCGAGAAACATCCAATCCTTTCTTTGATATTATCCAGCAAACTGAAGAGATACAACCTACAACAGATCCACAGTAATTCCCTCTTCGCTCTCAATCTCCTCTATCTTCCTCACTCAGAATAAGGATATACATAGACGCAATACAATTCCTTCATATATAGCGAGGGGTTGCCTTCTAGGGCAAAAAACCCTAAATTAAACATAACTTCTACCGTCAGATCTCTGCCTAATGAATGGCCCAAATTGACTACAAAATTACAACATTTTACAAGGAAATTTTACATCTATTTTTAGCTTTAGGGGCACTGCCCTTGATCCCTCGCCAGGGGGGGCTCCCAAAGGTCACAGCCACCCCCCATGGACCCCCCCTATAGCGTATATTTTACAGGCGGCTTTACTGCCCCATTACGAACTGGGGTCCAATACGGTGATACCTTTGAATACATAAGATAATCAGGCTCCACACCCAACATTTTGTGCATCAGAAGGCATTCGATGGGAGTTGATAGAACCTCATAATCCACATTAGAATGGGGTGATTGAAAGGAAGAACATGAGTATTGTGGGAGTAGAATGGGTGATGTTGCATGATCAGGGCCTACCATCACACTTGTGGGCTTAAGTATGCAACACAGTTATTTATTTGCAGAACAGAATCCCTCATCAAATTCTCAGGATGAGTACACTGGAAGAGGCTTTTTCAGGGAATAAACCAGATGTGGCATACTTCAAGATATTTGGTTAATCATTCTACTACCATGTTACCAAAGATACAAAGAAAAAACTAGAGCCTACAACAATGTTGGACATATTTGTGGGGTACATTGATACACCTCACAACTATCGAGTGTGCCTTCCAACCCCCTGCAACGTATATTTTACAGGCGCCTTTGCCGCCCCATTATAAACTGGGGTCTAATAAGGCGATACCTTTGAATACAGAAGATAATTAAGCTCCACACCCAACAATCTCCCACTTGGAGACTGATTATAGAAACTCCACCACTGCTTCATTTACTGAAAAATGACTTCACTTTGGACCTGGCTATTTCTCATCTTCTTCATCATACTTGAAGACCAATTGAAACTAAGCAGAATCTCAGTTTCTCCCTAGTTACAACTTTTGTTAACATATCTACATGATTCTATCTAGTGTGTTTCTTTTCCATCTTCAGTTGTCCATCTTCCAATGTTCGTTGTATGAAATGGTACTTGAGTTGTATATGTTTAGTCTTGGAATGAGATGCGGATTTCTTTGCAAGATGTATGGCACTCTGACTGTCACTGTATATCCTGTCCAACTCCTGCTTCTTACCCAATTCATCCAGAAACCTTTGTAACTAAATCATTTTTTTACTAGCCTCTGTAGCAGCAACATACTTTTCTTCTGTTGTTGGGAGTGCAACAACACTTTGCAATTTTGAGACCCAACTAACAGTTGTTCCACCTACAGTAAACACATACCCTGTGGTGCTCCTCATGTTATCTCTATCACTCACCATATCTACATCAACATATCCCTGTAGGGTAATGTTTGAGCCACCAAAGCATAATGCTTGATTTGTGGTACCTCTCAAATACCTGAGAATCCACTTTATTGCCATCTAATGTTCTTTTCTTGGATTGTTCATGTACCTACTTACAACTCCCACTGCATGTGCAATATCAAGCCTTGTGCAAACCATTGCATACATTAAGCTTCCAATTGCTGATGCATATGGAACTTTAGACATATCAAACATTTCTTCCTGAGTCTTGGGATACATTTCTTTACTTAGTTTGAAATGGCTAACCAAAGGTGTACCAACTAGTTTTGCATTTTGCATATTAAACCTTTTCAACACCTTTTGTATTTACTTGCTCTGAGACAATGTTAATTTGTGATTCTTCCTGTCTCTAGTTATTCTCATACCAAGGATTTGTTTTGCAGCACCCAAATCCTTCATTGGAAATGAGTTTGCCAATTTTCTTTTGAGCACATTTATTTCCTGCATGTTAGAGCATGTCATCTACATACAATAACAATATAAAATAGCTGCCATCATTTTGTCTTTTGAGATAAACACAATGATCAGAGTGACATCTAGTATAACCTTGTTCAGACATAAACCTGTCAAATTTTAGATACCACTTCCTTGGAGCCTGTTTTAAGCCATACAAGCTCTTCTTCAACCTGCAAACTAGTTTCTCCTTCCCTTTTACCTCATATCCTTGTGGATGCTGCATATATATCTCTTCCTCCAAATCCCCATGGAGAAAGGTTTTCTTTACATCTAACTACTCAATATGCAAATCTTCATCTGCTACTAGACTTAAAATAATTCTGATTGAAGTCATTTTAACAACAGGAGAAAATATATCATCAAAGTCTATACCCTTTTTTTGTGCAAACCCTTTCACCACAAGTCTAGCTTTATACCTTTTTATCCTTCCATCTTCTTCCTTCAACTTGTAAACCCATTTATTCTGTAATGTTGTTTTACCTGCAGAAAACCTGACTAAGTCCCAAGTCTAGTTATGTGTTAAGGAGTCCATCTCTTCTTTCATAGCTTGCTCCCATTTCTTCTTGGTTTGTACCTGCACTGCTTCTTCATAACATTCTGGTTCACCAGAATTAGTCAACAATACATAATATAATGAAGGAGAGTATCATTCAGGGAGTCTACTTATCCGGGTAGATCTTCTAACACCACTTTGAGGTGTTTGAGGTGCTTGTTACTGTTGTGGTCATTGTTCTTGCCATTGATCATTATGATTTTCAGGCACCATCACTTTTTTTGTGATCTCATCAAGCACTGTGTATTCTTTTTCTTGTTTATTTTTCTGCAGTTGATCCTTATACAAAACCTTTTCAATGAATATGACATCTCTTCTCCTAATGATTTTGTGTTTTTCATAATCATAAAAGTGATAACCAAAATCAATAACACCATATCCAATAAAATTACATTTTTTTATTTTGCCTCAAGCTTTGTTCTATTTTCTTTATTAATTTGGACAAAGGATTCACAAACAAAAGTTTTTAAAAATGAGTAGTTTACCTTTTTACTTGTCCATGCCTCCTCTGGAATACCACCATCCAACGAACTTGAAGGCCCTTTGTTTACTAGATAAACACCAATATCTACAACATCTGCCCAAAATTGTAAAGGCAATCCTGCATGCAATCTAATGCACCTTGCATGCTCCATGATTGTCTTGTGCATCCTTTCTAACACACCATTTTCTTGTGGTGTTCCTGGAACTGTATTCTCTTTGCAAATTCTATTCTCTGAACAGTACCTATCAAACTCTTTGTTGCAATATTCACCTCCACTGTCTGATCTGAGACACTTCAACCTTTTTCATGTCTCAATTTCAACCAAAGCTTTCCATTCCCTGAAAGTTTCAAATACATCATATTTATTTCGAATACAATAAATTTAGGTTTTTTTGGTTGCATCATCAATAAAAGTAACATAATAACAAGATCCACCAAGAGATGATACCTAAGTAGGTCCCCATACATCTGTATGCACAGGCTCTAATTTTTTGCTCTTCTTTTCTTTCCCAACTTTGAGAAATATGACTCTCTTATGTCTTCCATAAACACAATTTTCACAGAATTCCAAATCAACATGCTTCAAACCTGGCAACAAATTTCTTGAGTGAAGGATCTGCATCCCCTTCTCACTCATGTGCCCGAGCATATGATTCCACAATGTTGTATCTTCTCCTGTAGAGGTTAAATCATTAACAGAATTAGAAATACCATTACATAAATATAATGTACCAACCTTTTCTCCTTTTGCTATTACCAGGTCTCCTTTAGTTACCTTCTAGGTTTTATCCATGAAAGTAGTTACGCAACCTTCACCTCCCAACTGCCCTGTTGAAATCAGATTTTTCTTCAGATATGGAACGTGCATTACCTCCTTCAATGGCCATTGATTTCCATTCTATTGTTTTATGAAAACTGGACCCATTCCAATGATTTTACTGGACCGGGGTGGCCGTCCGAGCGGGAGGAGGTCGGGAGGGCGAGGGGGAGGG